>JAHIAM010007963.1:0-20322 GCA_021605205.1 Aegilops longissima | reverse complement strand
CCTCAGAAACCCCTTTGTGCTATCTCTGCAATTTTTTTAAAAGATGCCATGCATGCTGTAATTTGTTGTGTGCATTAATATAATGTGGCCTACTACTCAAAATATGAGAGCTCCGTAAGTGATGACACTTCAGATGATAGCTTCAACATATAGTAAAGAAGAACAAGTCGACCGACCGACAGATTCAAAATATACTAAGGAGAACAACTCGACCGACCAATGACCGCAAGAGAAGAGTATCATCTTAAAGAAGAGCGAAGAGCAAGCAGATTGAAGATATTACAAGTGTTTCAATACAATGTCGGTTGGCCACCCATGATGAACCGTAGCGCATGAGAAATACTATTCTTTCCGGCTCTCCATATGTGGCTCACATGCATTTCAAACTAAAGTAGGAACATTTAGCTAACCAATTAAACATCTCTCGCTTTTACTAATATCAGCAATAATATCGATATGAATTTGTACAACTAAGCTTGTTTAGCTCGATGGGTGGAGCAAGTGTTATTACGCATACCTAACCACGAGGCTGATTGTGGTCATCATAAATGGGGGAAACATAAGCATGATCAAGACATAGGTTGACCGTGGCAAAGGATGGCAGATCTGAAGTCGCAAACCGCAAGAAGGGTAGTTAGCAACCGATGTTTGCTTTGAAATAACAACTAAGATTTGGTATGGACAAGAAAGTACGGTCAACAAGTGACAAAGAAATGCAATTATGTTGTCTATCTATATGTCGCGACATGCATTTGGAAACTCAAGGGACCTTTAGCTAACCAATTAAATGTGTCGGTTAACTAATATCGTGATCATATCACAATCATATTTGAACAACTAAGCAATTCTGAGTGTTGTGTTGTTTAGCTTGAAGGGTGGAGTAATGCTAGTACGACGTAAAGCACCTACGGAGATCATAGTAGAGTAGATAAAAGGGGAAACCCTAAGCATCAAGAGAAAAATCAGGAAAGTGGAACTAGCTGACCAAGGGTGGCGACATGCTTTTCAAACTAATATAGGAACATTAGGTGACCAATTAAACGCTTCTGCTTTTAGTTATATGAGCATCATATCAGATTCAGATTTGAACACGTAAGCTTTGGGTTGAGGTCTTGAGGAGCAGTGCTAGCACGACACGAAGCACCCACGATGATGGTAGTGAATATAAAGGGGAAACCATAAGCTTTACGAGTATAGTGCCCGTGCATGGCGGATCCAAGGTGCAAACCGACAAAGCTACTCAAGCAACCAATGTTTGCTTTCAACTAGCCACTACGATTTGGTACGGACAAGAAAAGTATAGAAACAAATTACGATCTATTTTCCGGTGAGATCAATAACTTAAGCACATATGGAAGAGTACCACCTCTTGCGACGCCGTAGGCCTATGCCGATACGTTGAGGGTGCGGTGGTGCGATGGCTGCCGGCGGGGAAGAAGACTTTAGACGGCAGACGGCCGGGTCGGGGGATATATCCTGTTGCCGTGGACGAGGCGGTCGTAGGAGCGGCAACGGCAAGGTGGACGACGGCACCGATGAAGCGAGAGGAGGCGATGAAAGGATCCTGGTCCAGCGCTGTGGATGAGAGACGCCCATCTCTTTGCAAAGTGACGACGGGTAGGGGTAGCGGCTCGCAAGGTGGAGGATGGGTGGCGGACGGAGGAGGCTGGCCAGCAGGCGGAGGTTGTCGTGCCGCCGATGGTGTATGAATGGGGAAATGGAGGAGGGGGGATCTCAAACTTTGGGACGCTTCTCAAATGGGGAAAGTTACTAACTTATCCCCTGCTTAAAATATCGACATCGCGGTCGGTTGGGGATAGGACGGTAATCTCAAGATCTCCCAAATATTTGCAAGTAACTATTTCGAGCGAGGAGAGGGTGTTTTGTCGCCCACGGTTGGCGCTTCACTTGTATGAACGGGTTGACAGTAGGGCGGTTGTGTCACGCCCGATGGAAGTTACACATCTGCCTCTATTTAAAATATTAGCCTACATCGATTTCGGACGAGGAGAGTTTGTTTTGCCGCCCACCGTGTATGAATGGGGAAATGGAGGAAGAGACACATGTCTTTCGGACGAGCTTGAATCAAATGTGTTTTGTCACCACGCTTGGCGCCCACCGTGTCTCGAATGGGCTCAGAGGCCGTCGTGTCACGCTCGATTGAAGTTACTAGTCTACCCCTATCGACAGCAGTGTAAATCCGTCGATAAGGATGTCAAGTGTCGTGGGTAGACAGTAATTTCCATCTCGCAAACACTTGCTTCGGGCAGCCCACAAATTATAGTGGGTGTTTAGCCGCTTGCTCAAAACTTGGGAGAATTAGCATTCACGCTTGCTCTGGGACCTCGCAAACTAAATTCAAATCCAATTTGTATTCGACACTAATATCCATGATAATTATACGCTTTGTTATTTATTTCTTCAAAACCACAACAAAGATTTATTCCACCTTTATATATGATTATGATTTAGAAATGCCGTGATCTTCAATTCAGAGGTTGGATACACTCGATTCAAACAGTTATTTCATCCAATACAATATGCTCACACGAAAAACAGTTCACCTTATGTCAATCATACAAGTATCGAGGATTACCTCGCCTAAAAATTCGGATCATTACAACACATGGACAACATGGAATTCCGACAACATAGGGGTCTTGCAACATAATCCATTCGTAGACATGACACAACATGCAAGTACAATAATCTAATGACAATTTCAACTGGTATCTAAAGAAGAACCGGATTACCTTGGGCTTTAGATAGCGTAAACAGCAGGACCTCCTCCGCCTTCAAATGCAACATTCTTACTTCCTCCAATTCTTGGGTTGTTTGCATAATGTGCCGCTAATTCCGTAATTTCCAGCCTCAAGATAAAGATTACCTCATTCATGGCAGCCACACCATCTCTTTCTCGCTTCTAGTAGAGCCTCAAGCACTATAATATCTCGTGTTTAGATCGCTTCTCCGCGGTGTTGCTTCCGAATCGCTACCATCCGGTAACATGGATGGCGACTCGCTTCCACAAATAGATTCTGGGGTTGTACATTGTGTCCTAGTGTGAACGGCATCCTGAAAGGTTTCGCTGGACATAAGTAAGAGATAGTTATCGATGATCCAGCAAGTAAGCTTACATGGTAAACGATTTGACTAATTATTGCCGAGCATGGCAAACTATATTTAAATGGTTCAAGCAGATCACCAAAAGAAATTAAAATGGTAAGATGAAAGTTGAAAGGGAGTGTACAACCGCTATATTTGTTGCCAAGGCATCTAAGCTTGAAATAATCTGAGAAAGCACTTAACAAAGGTGGGCCTCATATAAACTACGAAGACAGTCTTGTGATGAAGTTGAGAGGAAAAGTTAAGGACTCAAATGAAATAGGCATGCATTTCTTTACGATAGTACAAAGCAAATCACCGACATATTGGCCAACTCTGTATAACGTAACAACAAACAAGCATTCAATCAAGCAATACAAAGAAAGTAGATAACTGAACTATTTGTAATTCGGTAGGATTACACGTTGAGGGCACAAGCCAAGAAAGCAGCCCACTCGCATTACATTTAACATGTACTAAAACACACCGCTTACCATATGTTGTCGTGAAGCCTAGCTGTTGTTGCAATGTTCTTTGAAGATATCGCCAAGATCCCGTGGTTGCAAATCTAGTTGTTGTAGTTTATTCTGCACCATCTATTTAGGTAAAATTAATTTTAATCGCATGCACCGGTCCGAATTGATCATCAATGGTTCATCTAAACTAATGAAAGAAGGGTGTGTGCATACACGATAATATATCTGCTTCCTCTATTTTTATGCTTGTTCGAGGTGCCAGCACCAAAAGAACAAATATTTTGCTTGATGGGGTTGGCAGCTCCATAATTAATAGAAGCATCAAATTAGTCATGCAACTTGGGAAGATCAAGAACACACAAACAAGTAATGAACAGAGGCTCGAGCAAAGTGATGTAATAGCTAGCATCGTAAAATGTAGGGTAAAACGTAACAAAAGCAATGGAACCACATGCTAGTTTGTGATGTGTATTACATAGAGAATATTAAGCAGCCTGATGGAACCAACAGTGGCATCGTAACAAAACTAAAGCATATTAACTATATGTGCACCGGTATGTAATTTAACACATGTAACATGTTCACCGCTGTAAGTATGGCCCTACAAAAAGGTAATAACGCGCCTCATGAAAAACTGAATGATGCCTCAAGAAATTCAAAGGTGCGGTGCTTATGCTAGAAAGTGAACGAGGCGCCGCCGCTGGATAATAGTACCGATTCTCGCGCGATGGGTATCGTTGTCATACTTGATAGCTAAGGATCGCCGATGGTGCTCGTGTTATGTTGAGTTTGGGCCGCCGTCGCCGTCACCGGCTGCCCGGTGTATACGCCAGGCGCCTGTCGACATACAAGAAAGCTCATCTGTGGTAAGTGAACAGTTGCACGATAAAGAGAAAACCAAGGAGTACAAATCGAAATAACTGATGAGGCTGCGCGCTGGTAAAGCAGGGCGGTGGAGTTGAATATGGCGTCCGTGGAGCGGGTCCGGTGTGGACGAAGGCTTTGCATGGATGCGCTATATAGTGCTTTCGGTGAGGCGGATCTGCTATGCTTGGACGAGGGCTTGTATGAAGGGCCAGCGAAGGGGCGGACGAGGGAGTCGCTGAAGGGCCTACTGTGGTGGAGGGCGCCAAGCAGATCCGGCGGTGGACCATGATGGCGGTCAAGGAGATCTCGAGCGGTGGACAAGCCACCGCTGAAGCGGCTCCGTGAAGTGGTGAGTTGGCGCTGGGGGTTCCAAGGTGCGGAAGGTAGATCCGCGGGTGTGAGGTCCACCAAGCAAGGAGGACTAGATTCGCGGCTTGCCGTGGTTGGGGGGTCGGGGAGGGAAGGAGGGCCTGGGAAGAATGTTGGGGCAAAGAGGGAAAACAATGGAGTTACCAAAGCAGCCCTTTTCCGCTCATGTGGCAGGGTAAAACAGGAATATCGCAGGCTAAACTTTCAGCGTGATATTTCGATGTGAGCGGAAGTTTGAAAGCTTTTGGCGCCTAAAATTATAAGTATTCGCTTCTCGACGCCGACTATGATATCATGGTCGATAATTTGTTTGTTTTGCACGCAAAAAATGTGCAAGTTTTGAAAATCAATGTTCCAACTCAAACTTAGATTGTCCATTCAATTCAAATATGGATCATTGAGCTACTACAAGCAAATACCATCATACGGTCCAATTCAAATGAAATTCCAAATGTGTTTATCCTAAATATGATGACAAAAGCAAAATGTGTATGTGTATGAATAAAGTGGATGATTATAAAGTTTGAACATGCCCGTATGTGTATATCTCTAGGTTTGATATATGAATTTGAAATCACGAAATCCCGCTTAAAAATGTACCTCCGCTTAAATGAATTACAAAAGCTAATGATGGAGTCGAATTCCAAAATTCCAATCTTAGGTTTGTAATTCGGTACATCAAGGTATATCACGATGTTCAAAAGTATCGTTATCTCATAGTACAAACTGTGAAACAAATGGATCAACCATGAGTGCACAATATCTCAATTACGCTTAAAGTCCCTCAAATATAGACACCTCACTCTTTATCTCAAGTCAACCCCCCCCCACACACACACACACACACACACACACACATAGAGAAGTCATTCTTCCCCAAACACCAACACACGAGCACATTAACACCCCTCTCTCTTGTAAAGTCCGGACCCCAACATAGGTCTCTAACACTTTGTCTCTCTGCATGCACACATCTCTTCCTCACTCTAGGTCTCCCGCCATCTCTCTTACCCAAGCACACGCACTATGTAGAGTGTATATTTCCCATACACACAAAACGTCGCCCCCAAACGCCTATCTCCCTAGTTATGTGGTTCTCACAGACTCACCTCACACACCACCCCCACTGCAAACAAGCACACTTTGTCTCCTTGTGCACCACTCTCCTCTTTCTATCTCTCCCACATGCGACCCGCCTCACCTCCTTCCCTGCATACATATATGTCGTGACTCTTTGCATAGCTCCCTAATGTATAATCGCTTCTCGATTTCGCACATTGTTCTCTACACCATCTATTCTAGATCTCTCATGAAGTCCCTATCACACACACGATGACTCGCTTCCCTTTGCGCCTCCGCTCATAGGCCAATTTCGACAACATCAACATTGTCTCCTATCTATACGCCCATTTATGGACACAAACGACCCCTCTCTTCTCCTCTCTCTCTCTCTCTCTCTCTCTCTCTCGCTAGCTCTCTTTCTCTCGCCTCACACCCCTCTCCCACACACACACTCGATGTCTCTTCCAAATAGTCTGCTCCCCCACCTCACACTGCATATCCCGCTACTACACATGTCACACCATTCCCTTCCCTTATACTAGGTTTACATCATCATGGTCTCTCTACTCCACGACACACTCTCTCCTCTCACACACACAAACGAGTGCACAAACACACACAAACACGCACAAACACCCATTTATCTCGATCCTCATCTCTCCCATGTCCGCATGTGTATCTCACACACTCACTCTCTAATTATGTATATGTGTCTCCATGTTACACAACACAAAGCCCCATGTACATGTCTCTCTATCCTCCACACACATAGACACAAAGAATCTGTTATCATTGCCTCAGCCTCTAACATATCACACACGACACTCTCTCTCTCTCTCTCTCTCGCAAACACGCCATCAAGGGTTTCCCGTGAATAACTTACCGCCTATTCATCAACAGTCGTGGAAGTACGGCTAACACGAGACGTGAAAAAGAATAAATCTACACGCTTAGACCACCTAGTATGACTACTAGGACTAGAGCAAGCCAAAAGCGCCACCGCTACCCCCTCCTTGTCGGGCGACGGGAAAATCTTTGTTTTACACAAATGAATAGAATGTAGATGCTAGTTTACGAAGCAAGTATCGATAATACGCTTGTATCTCCATACTTATATTTCTTCTCTTATAAAAACCGAGGTGGTGATGATGGTACGGTGCCATCTTGCAATATAGACCGTCCGATCTATATCTCGACGGATGGAAATTAAACTAAAAGATACCCGCACCCTCTCCACATTTGCGCACAAGGCCTTCCTCGCTCATCCCTATCTCCAACAAACCTCATTGTTGAGCAATTAAGAAAGGAAGCCTCGAACAACTGGCTCTGGTGGCTGCCGCGGCCGCTAATCCCCATGCCTCCGCCACCACCACCACCAACCACCACCACACCCCACTCCTCTTCACCTTATCTCATATTTCTCGAGATATCATTAGTTTTACACATGGGATTACTCCCAAGGGTCAATCACAACAAGTGTTTTATAAAAATGCATCTTGATGTTCCGCAATGCACGGATCTTGCTAGTACTCCTACACAAGACTAAGTTGGTGATGCTGGTGTGTCGCCATCCGTCAAGCTTCTCGACCATTAGATCTACATCTAACGATTGTGAGGTAAGTTGTTGCCTTTTCTCACCAACATCCCACTTGTCTACCAATTTGCAGTAAAACCCATAATTAGTATCTTAAAACCAACCACATCCCTCCCCGACCTCACCAAAGCAGCCCAAGGAATATATTCTAATTGAAACATATGTATATCAAAATTAGAGTGTTTTGTACCAAGTTTGTGAATAAGTATTATTCTAATTATGATTCGCTGTAACGGACATGAACATTGCTAGTATTTCCAACCATGCATTTTTTCCTAGTATTCCATAGTTTTGAGTTTTCCATCAAGATATTAGTCACCATGGTTGATATTTACTTTCAATCATGTACACATATGCACTATGTAACTAGCCTTGCTTATTGGCTTCCAAAGCTTAACTTTCACTCCTACTTACAATATGTAGAGTATTTAACAAAAACTACCACTTTCAACCAGCCCTAGGAAGAATCTATTGTACAAAAAATAGCAAAACATACCCAAAATTTCTTAATCCACGCCAAAACTACTACCTAGTACTCCTACCGATTAGGTTCGCTTAAACCCATTTATGATGTGGTTGGCCCACACGTCTGCGGCCGACGAGGCAGCTTAAACCAACACATTTTGTTTGACCGCTGACACGAGGGACCCACATCTGACCTTCTATCCTGTTATTCCCTCAAATCATTATTTTTCCGAACATTACTTCAAACAAGATGATGCGTGTTCGCCGGTGGCGCCGGTGATGAGCGAGTTGGCCGCCGCTCACGGACGGGCCGGACGCCGCTACCGCCTCCGCACGGGTTGGCAGGCTGGCCCGAAGCGTGACTCACGAGCGAAAGCAAGCAGCCGCTACCGCCTTCGCCGAGCCGATGGTTGGCCCGAGCTGGGCGCTACAAGCCGCCATTGCCGCGCTAATCTAGCTAGCAAACCTTGCGCATAAGCACCGGACGGAGCTATCTTGGCTAGCTAGCGGCATGAAGCGCCGACGGAGCTGGCATCCGGCTGCCGCAACATGGGCTCACGACCGGCGGCGGTTTTGACTCGCCGCCGCCAAGCGGGCAGCTGGCCCCATGGCCGAGGATGACTAGGTGGACGGGCCGAGGTAGGAGGTCACCGAGGATTTTTGTTGGTAAGAGCATGTACAATGGTTGATAAGGTAGTCTTATCTTAAGTCTGCCACGATGCAAGTGGTAGTAGTTTCTGGCATTTTAGTGGTTTCTTGCATTATTAGGGTTTCTTGTAAGGAAATGTACGCATTTACTAGCTGCATAAAAGGCGATTCTAGGTTGCGTTGTACTCCAACGAGTACTACTAGTGGTCGCGGAGTGTATACCTCGCTTTGTGGGTTCGATCCAAGCGAACGCACGGCGCCTTTTTAAAAAATAGTACTACTACACTTCGCTGCGAGCCATATTTTACACGGTAGTTTGAGTTTTGAAGTCGAACGGACGCGGCCCCACAACTGGGTGCACCGGACAGCCTAGCCACGTGAACGGGTTTTCCTTCCCAAGATCCCGTGGCTCAAGGTTTGCCCTAGCCGCACCTCGCTTGCAGCTTCCTCATCAGCTAGTAGCATATTTAAACTAGCGCCCCAATTAAGCCCGAGGAGCCGGAAAAGCCTGGGGGCATTGGGAATCGTGCAATATGGCTCGCAGACGTAAAGTGCTCTACTACTACTCAGAGCTTGTATGCTGCACGCATGGACTTCACTCCATTATCGGCTCTACTATAAAAGAAATTCTCTTGACGTGTTTTTTTAAACGGAGGCAAAAGCTTTGCTTCATCTCATTCATAAAGAAGGAACTACTAACAAAGTTCGACGAGATCCATTACACCTCCACAAATGGAAGCGAAAAGCCTAGTCTCGCTGTATCAAATAACTCAAATGTTCTGCCCCTCAAAGAATCATCACCGATAAATGGCTGCTAGTGTGTGCGTGAGAGGAGCGGCTGAGTAGGCCAGCTACTCCTACGTGAGAGGAGCGGCTGAATATAGCACCGAGAGTACCCACTAGGCCACTACGCAGTGTACTTCTCGCATTGATAGTACAACGATGGTTCTAGAGAACAAGAGTACCTCCACTTCCAACCGTAGCTCCTTGGCCCCGAGATTCAAGAGTTCAAAACTGGTGCACTATACTAGACTAGACTAGAAGTACAAGACATCGCACTACTAGTTGAGAAAAGTAGTACTAGTATCGCCACAAGACGAGTACGCATTCACACATAATGTAAGACGTTTTTGACACTAGTTGGCGGTACAAAAATGGCAAAACATACCCAAAATTTCTTAATCCACGCCAAAAACTACTACCTAGTGCCAAAAATTTCTTACTAGTGCTATTATTTACAGATAATGCAATCCCATAACGCTCCATAATGCTAGTACTAGTAGTAAATAATAGCCTCACCCCTTCGCCGAGGAACGATCTACAGCTTGAAGGGACGAGGCCCCGTTACTACGCCTTATCTCCTCCTCGCCAGCCTCCCCAAGAGAAGGCAGTCGTCGCTGCTCCCATGGATTCGCCAGCGGTTCTCCTCCTCGCCGGGCTGGGAGACCTTGACGACGATCCTCTGGGAGAAATCGCGACGCTCCGACGCCCTCACTGGCCAGAAGACTCGGTGCTTCCTCGCACCAACTTTTTCAAGACGCCGCTTAAACAGGCTTGGGAAAAGGCCATGCTTGTTGGTCTTCCATGCGCCCTCGAGGAGAAGGTTCTTCTATGGGACAATCCTTCAACAGTCCACCGCCCCTCGCCATGGTTGCACGCTGACTCCGCTTAGAGTTGCCGACGCTGAGAGGTAGTCGGATTTTGTCCGATGAGCAGGTCAAGAATGGAGTTTGATCATGTAGTACTTAGTTATTCCATTTCCATCCCGTAATTTCTCCGCTGCCCACCGCCTTATATATAGGTTCCGGGTCGGTGCCAACGAAGATTGGCTTGCATACTCCGCCGGATACCACCATCATTTTGCACAACATCCACAAGAAGGCGGCTGCCCGTAGACCCCTTCTCCACCATTGGGATCGGCCTTCCGGACCGGCTGGGCTTGAATACGTATGATGATGCCTACATGAGATTGAAGAAGATAGCATTATGACCCGCCGACAAAGCGACGCTGCTACGACGATTATTATCTCATCGCGTGTTCGACATAAGGATTGCCATCAATGCAAGACGCAGAACGGCAGAGGGTGGCGATGTTGGCGACGGCAGATTTGTACCCCACACGCTCAAGACGCCAGGCGCCATCTAGGCCGCTTTTCGCGGTGACAAGCCAGGGACTTGTTTCATCTGGTTGCCATCCTACGGACGGAGATTACAAACGGAATGCACAAACCATCATTTGCATCCCTAACGGTACTCCATTATTTTGCAGGACCACCATCCCTCGATCAAAATAAGATCGCCGATCTCGGATGTGCATTTGCATCCGCGATTCGGTCTAACCTCGAACCTTGTAGCTGACTTTGGCATATTGGGATCAACTATCTTAGCAGTCACACCATGGTACCACCGATGTGCAACATGGTCACACAATCTACCACGATCGGACCGCCACCATCTACCTGTATTCCATTTTTAACCCTCTCGCCTTTCTCTTTCATTGTTGTACTAGTAGTATACTTAGTAGTACTAGTAGGAGTACTTTTTACCTTGAGGACGAGATAGCTAGCTAGGCCCTTGAAGACTTGAACCCACTAGCTGCCACCATTTTTGTTTTTCCATGTCTTACTATCTCATCCATGTAGCCAAGAGTGGCTATATATAATAAGTCGTTATTTTACTTCCTCTATACCGAGTAGTACTATTTGTGCACAAAGACATCGACCGCCATATTTGAGCACAACATTATTATGCATGGACCTTGACTATGTACGCCACCATGTGTCCAGATCTCGATGCCGCTGTACCGATGAACGGCGCCGAGTTCGACCCTCGTGATGCTACGTGGGTGCCGAGGAACACTCTTGGAGAGTACTCGCTTTCATCGGGGACAGCTACCCCATTGTGAAGCGGATGCCACCTTCCGTGCATGACATGGAAGGCCCCTGCTCATGAAGCATGGTTGTGTCTTCATTGCGCATCACGGATGAACGACATGCCGGGACACGCTATCCCTGATTTATGCCGCTCAGCTTGATGAGTCTCCATCGTGGAACCGGACTAGAAAGTTATATAATGATTCCTGCTGCTCACCGCTATGGATCGTGCCATCCATGAAGAACACCTGGACTGGAACCTGAGGAGGACATGCATGTAGTCCATCTATAACGTAAGTGGAGTACGGTAATTGTGAACGGTAGCGCCGTGAATATATGTAGACTAGTCGCACAAATTTATCACATGAATTGAGATGAACTTGTGTGGCATACCGGCATTTGTCCTTTAGAATTTATTACTAGTAAATGTGTTATGTGTACGCAGCAACTTGTGTGGTTGTTGCACGGCTCCAACACGCCTTTGAGAAAAAAAGGTGGCACAGCTTTGGATATACGTGACGGGCGGCATCATACAAGAGCATCGCTCGCTATAGTTGTAGTACACTCCTACTAGGACGACAACTCCTATAAAACCTTGCGCTTGGCTCTTTGCTCTTCGGAGGTTCAACAGTTCGCACTGTGTGAACCTTGCACTTGGCTCTTCGCCTTCTAAGGTCCAACAATGATGATACTACAAGACAATATGCTTCGCAACTGACACCGATTGAACTGCTGCACGCCCACCGCGAGGGCGAGGGAGAGGGCGAGGGAGAGGGAGAGGGAGGGAGAGGAGAGGGCGCAGAAGTCAAAACCCTCTCCTCGTCTCTGGAACCACCTCGCTGGGCGAGGGAGAGGCGAGTAAGCAAGCTTCTCCTGCTCGGGCGAGTTGACGGACACATCAAAGGAGTACTAGTACTAGTAGTAGTCCATACTGCATTCTTTCCGATTAATATGGCTTAATTTGAAACGAGAAAATACATCAAGCGGTCAACGATGTAACAATACGCTCTTTACGGTCACTATATATAGTTTTGTATGATTATACGATCACTAGCTCATCATAGAGCAATCAGATTGCACCCTATCGACCGCCACATAGTCGACGTGGCACTTTGTTGATCGGTTAAATTGTCACCTGGTTTCGGGTCCCACCCGCCATAAGCAGAGCAAAGAAATCAGTTAAACAAAACTTTACGCAGCGCGCGACACGAGTCCAACCCTTGCGCCGCGAACCGCCTGGCTGTGTATGTGAGTGCATGCACGTGTCCTCCTCGGTCTTCCAACAAAGAGTGTACATCGCTACAAAACAAAGAGTGTGGTACATAATGTACATCTACACTTCCAATGCATTTAGCCTTTAATCTAAATCGATATTGATTGACTAATGCACCAACTTGTGATGTAGGTATAGGCTACATGTCTATCCTTAATTACAGCATGCAACGGCCTTCATTTAATCTTCTTATCTCAATGGTCGATGCACACATAAGTCTGCTACTTTTGGGCTAATTATGCCCTTGTCAATGTGTAAATCTCTAAATGTACAGCTTTTCATGGACGAGGGAGTAGGTTGAGCACTTGAGCGTGAGCTGTGTGTGTTGCATCGCAGTCAGGTGTCCGCATGGGTGCGTGAGTGTTATGTGTGTCCATGTGTACGTGTGAGTGTTGATGTTGCATGCATGCATGCATGCATGGGCTTACTCCCTCGCCATTGACATGTTCATATTTCAAGCTTCTCCTGCTCTCCATATGGTGATACTCCTCTGTTCAAATAGTACGGAGTAAAAGCTCCCTCCTGCTCCCAAATACGAGTATTTGTCTTTCTACAGATTTCAACAAGTGACTAGGTACGGAGCAAAATGAGTGAAGTGAGCGAGAGGCATAGGGATACTATAGAAAGGAAGTCCTCACGATCCATTATTCCCCATCTCGACTCAGAGAGAACTATTCAACTAGTCTTCGCAGTTGAAGTGACAATACACGCCGCAGCAGATGGGACACGAATTAATAAGCTGAACCAGCGGTTGTTGTTACTAAATCAGCCTTACCCAAGATTGCCATCATGTTTGCCAAGAGAGCACGCTCTGCAAATACGCCACGCACCTCTGTCTCTCCATTAATCGACATATGGGCCTCTCTTGGTAGACCCACATGTCATCGTGTAACTATTTACACCAAGGACGGTATATCCCGTAGTAGTACTAGTAGAATTGAGATTTAATGCACTTTCTTCCCCGCCTTCCACTCTTCTTCCTCCTCTCTCTTCTTCTTCCTCCTCTCTTCCCCATCGCCGGCCGCACACCATTTACCCCCGCCATCGCTTCCCTCCCGCTACCATCTTCCTTGGTATCTCAAGCATCATATCCCCCGCCACCGCCGCCACACGAGGAGAAGCTTTTCGCCGCCTCGCCGAATCCACTTCCCCACCGCTCGCAGGCACCGAAAACCCCAATGGCGTAACCGGACCGACATGTAGAGCCGCGATTGAAGTCCCTCCCGATGTTCTCTTGGAGCAGATCTCAGAGTCGATGGGACCTACTCAAGACCGGCCCGTCTGGCCGCATGCTCGGTGTCTTTGTACCGCCTACTCGCCTCCGCAACCGCCGGCTTTCTTTTCAAGACACCGCTTGGTCGATGCCCATCCTTGCAGTGACCCGCATACATCGACTTGACGATCCTACGGAGGTTGCCGTGGTGCCCTCGACATGCTACCACTACCTCATTCACCGTCCTTCATGCGCCGCCACCATCGGGCGGGCATGAAGGCCAATCGATCGCCCTCATCCACCACACCGGGTAGTCCGTATGCGCCTCGTGATATTTACACCCAGCAGAGATCACCTTCCATCGCTGGATACCGCCGACATCGAGCCTCGCGCCCGCCGGACACTCCTGCTTACTATGCACGAGACGCTGGCCAAACCGCATCAAACCACATGCGCACAATGCGTCATGCTCGTGACATTGATGGCTATGGCTGCTTCGCTCGAGAAAGATCCCAGCCCATGGGCCAGCGATTCAATCGAGGCGGGTTTACAAACGGCAACCACTCCTTGTTCCTCGGCTCAATTATCCGATCATCCAACCAATCATCGATCATATCACCGGCGATGATTACTGTGCTACGCAACTTCCATTCGCGAGGGGGGGTTGTGTTTACACATCATACCATGGGTTTCATGAATCACCATATCCAGAGATTCGCCGACACAACTTGTTGCCGTGTAATCTTCAAAGTGTGAAAGGCATCAAGCTTCCATGCGATGGATGGCTTTTGCAAACCCGACATGCGGCGATGTGGTTCATGCCAACAGAAATATGCACAACTTGATTCGCGGCTGATATCTAGACCGAGCCATGTATTCCGCTGTCAGCAGTACCCATCTCTTTGTTGGATATTATGTATTGTTGTTAGTTTGAAGCACTCTCCGGTTTAAAGGATAGATACCTTCCGATCAAGTGCATCCTAACTCACCAAGTGTGAGGATGTGCCGATAATGATGATGGAGATGTATATATATATATATATATATATATATATATATATATATATATATATATATATATATATATATATATATATATATATATATATATATCGCTTAGGCTTCAAGTGCTGCATTTGTTAGTTAAACCTATGTATAAATTCAGACACTAAATACGACTAGTAAGTAGTACAAGAGCGTATTAGTATACGCGGTCAAATTATTCATCATGTCCACACATTGAATTGATGTGACAACACGCTGCACGTGAGGTGACACAAGAATCCCGCCATGTGTTCGGGTATTCTCGACTTTAGATTTGAGTACCACTTATCTCTGTCAAATCTTTCATCATTCACTTAAAACAGTCGATTGATCATACATTGAGTACCATATAACTAGAATTACCGATGCAAGTCGAAGAAGGATTGGCCGGTGCTGCCGGGTCACGGCCAAGTTCGATCCCACGGATCAGAGCTGATCGAGCACCTTGAGGCCAAAGTGAGTGCCGATACATGCGTGAGATTTCAGTCTCTCATCGATTTGTTCATACCAACCATTAACAGCGAAAGCACAACATATGCTACACCCAACCCGAGAAACTTCCAGTAAGACACCGATCGGCCGCCTACTTGCACAAACATATTCCTTGTTTATAGCTCTATTTTCTTTTAGACGCAGACCGGTGAAGCAATTATAATTTGACAGCTTAATAAAAAGTGAAACAAGTGATCGCAACATGCCAAAGATGTTATGAAAATGCCAACTACGTACACTAAAACTTGTATTCCACAATACCGCAGTATCACACCGAGTGGCCTAAGGAAGCAATTCTTCCAGCGCAATTCTAGGGCGCTCAAAAGGCACGTGGACGCCGCAAGATACAATGGAGTGCGGCATGCACGCTGATGTGGCACAAGACCGCAATACCTTGCCGGTGATGGTCAACGGCCGCGACGGCAGCAAAGGGTCCGTGCTGCACACCAACAAGAACTTCACCAGCAGAGACCAATCGGGTGATGCACCAGACCACATCGGGACCTCGAGCAAGAGAAGGAGCTGAACTGGTCCTCCGCAAGATTTTCTACCAAACGTAACACTAGGGCCGAGTAAAAAGATTATAAGTTAGTTAGGTATTGGTAGTTGTACTACCTTGTCGTCCGCAAGTTGGTATTGTTGTTAACAATCTTTTGGTATGAACTTGCATTTGCTTCCAACCATCATGCCGAGGGTCGGCGTGATATAAAGCTGAATCATTTGTTTCAAATGAATTTTCACGCACCTGATTTTTATTTGATGGGTAGCATAAGCACCCGCCGCTCAATTCCCAGTTCTCCAATTTTTCAAAAAGTGCATGCACTTATTATCATGATAAAAAAACAATATTCGTGTTGCATCCCGCTTATCACCGCACTTTGCGTAATCTCTCGCTTATTGAGCACGATATTGTTTTTTCAGGTCGAAAGTGTTTCAACTGGCTGTAGATCGCCCAGGGTTGGTTTTGTTTTTAACAGCCCATCCCATGATGACAACGGGCACAAAGATCCAGCAGGTATCTATCGCCTCTCGCCCGCCAAATTAGTTATATTTTTGTCTTACAACATCCGCAGCAGATTTTTACTGAATCAAACACACAGCCCAGTTCTATTTTCCTCTTGAAACGCATGTCCTACATCCGCTTTATAATCTCTACCTATAGTTTTACTAGTTCATATACACGTATCATTATATTGAAAACACATGAAATTCCTTTTCATATTTACATCCTTATTTTTGTTGGTTTTTCCCACCTAACGCTGATTTTTTACCATGGTTTTCCTTAAACCAACTCAATTGTCACATCGCCTTATTTGCTCACAAAACAAAACGATTTTTTGGCAAATCAATAAGTTCTTAAAAATGTTTATCAATTTCGATTACAACAGTTCGGACTCCACCGAAATATGCAAAATAAGGTTGAAATTTTTGACCGTGGTCCCGGGCAGAAATGGGCTGTAATAAATTACTTAAGAATTAGCAAATGGGCTGCAAATTATAAAAATAGCAAATGGGCTTTATGTTGTCTCGCCACAGATTTGAGGCTGACTTAGGGCCTACTAAGTTCATGCGCATACAAGGTTTCGCAAAAAGAAACTTAGTCAACAATCGACTTACCAGCCAGCCGCACCATTAGATGTCAATCTAACGGCAATCATGCTTCTTCGCCCTCGATCTTCCCCGCCCCAAACCGCCAAACCAGCTTGTGCGCTTCCCGCCTCGCCCTGGCTTTCCCGTGGTCGGGCAAGGGTTGTCGCCGGGCAGGCCTTACGCCCCATCATACTCGCATCCTCGGCCTGCTTATCCCTCTAATCACCCACACCTCCCGTTATTTTCCGCGACGACAAACCAACCAGTCAACCTCATATTTCCATCACAGGCAGCCACCGCCGTGTCTTCCCCGCCCGGTCGCTCCTTCAGAGGCCTCGCCGCCGCCCACCGCCTCGGTGCTTTCGGCGCTGGGCGTGGTCAACGATGTCCATCCAACGACAGTAGTGCTTCTTCAACCTCCGGTCTTCTTTGCCCCAGCTTACCAAAGCAGCGCCGGTCGCGTTGCATGCTCGCCTCCCATGGCCGGGTCAGGTTGCCGCCATGAGGCCTCACCGCCCCATACTACTCCCACCGCTGGCCAGCCATCCCTCCACTCACCCACTCCTCGTTATTATGCGACAAAGAGCCTTCACACCGCAATTAACCAAAGGAACCTCGTGTTCTCTCCGCTGGGCATCCACCGCCGATCTTCCCCGGCTTTCGTCGCCCCTTCCTAGGCCTCGGCCACGCCCACCGCTGCGTGCTGCTCTTGCCACGTGGTCAATGTGGTCAACGACCGACTTCCATCTAAGAGTATCAGACGTGGAGAGGTCGATACCGGGTCCACGGCAGCCGCAAGGAAGTGCCTCCTTATTACGCCAGAAAATAATTATTCCTCCACCTCCAACAGAGGGACCCACCAGACGGGCCACCAAGATTTCACGGAAAACGCTTCCCGATCATTGGGACCCGCCAGACGGGCCACAGATTAAAAAAACGCTTACTCGATCGTTGGGACCCATCGGACGGACCACCGATTTCGTGAAAAAATGTTCCCCTGTCACTCGGACCCACCGGAAGTGCCTCCTTATTATGCATGTAAAATGAATACTTCGCTAGCTGGACCCACCATGGTGGAGGCTGACTTAGGGCATACTAAGTTGACGGGGACGAGGGCTTTGTCAACTTAGTCAATATGAACGATTCTAGCTCCAGGATCAGACGATGTCCACCCAACGGCCGTTGTGCTTTTTCCATCTTCGCTTCTTCCTGCTCCAACCGGCCAAACAAGCGCCGACCACCAGCTACATCTTAGCACGCAAGGAAGTGCGTCCGGCAAAAAACGTAAACGATTCGCTTCGCCGACTCGGCGGACCCACTAGTTACATTCGCACGCAAGGAAGTGCGCCCGTGTAAAAAATGATTCTCCTCGATCGGGCCGGGACCCACCAGCTACATCTTCGCAGTGGAAGTGCCCGATAGTCTAGACCCACCCGGTCGGCGCACGAGTTGTCATTCTGGTCGACGGTACGCACATATACGTCGATGTAGAGGCGCCGCACGCAGTCGAGGAGAGGCGCGCACATGTCGTAGTAGAGGCGCCGCACGTAGTATGTACACGCACGTGACAGCCGCGTAGGGTGCAAGAAAGAAAATACGGCCACGATATACATACGAAAGCAGGTCTCGAACGACTAATCGTGTATACGCATATGGCTGGGTCGAACGAGAAATAGCGCCGCTGTTGCGGTTCATGGGGAGCCAACTGGCCGGGTCGAACGAATGCGTGGTCGTGTTCATCGGGAGGGCTTGGACGGAACAGCGGCGGAACGCAGGCTCGCATACCGCATAATAGAGGAAACGGACTCTACATCTCTAACGGGTCCCGCTGATCGGGAGGGGTGTGGCGCATCGCAAATGGAGGAAACGGACCTCCTACGGCAAACGGGGTCCCGTTGATCGGGAGGGTGTGGGCGATCGCGAAACGGATTTAAACGGACTCTCCTACGGTCAAACGGGGTCCGTTGATCGAGGGGTGTGGCGCATCGCAAAACGGATTTAAACGGACTTGTGTTGGAGCGCCACGTCAAAAACGGGGTCCTGTTCATCGAGGGGTGTGGCGCATCGCAAAACGGACTCCACGATATCGCTTCATCTCCACCGTCGACCTCCTCCACCTCCACGGCTACCACCGACCTCCTCCACCTCCACGGCTCCCCTGCTCATCCAGCTCCACCGCACGCTTACTTCCACCGGCCACTGCTCAACCACCCTCCACGGGCACCCCCGTGCACCGCTCATCGCTCATCCAGCCTCTCCACACCACGGGTCCTGCTTCAACCACCCTCCACGGCCACCCCTCCATCCGCTTCATCGCTCATCCAAAGACTCCACACCACGGTGGTCCCGTTTCATCCGCAGGCAACGCCACCGCTCATCGCTCATCCAACCCCCCGCAACGCCACCGCTCATCCAATCGATCGGCTTCAGCCAGCAGCAGAACGGCGAATCGCCCATCGGTTTCAGCTAATGTACCATCGATCGATCGGCCGGGTTCAAGAACGCCAGAGCTCGCAAAGGCAATCGCCGGGTTCGCGAGGAGCCCAACGCCTAGCTCGGGTTCGCTTAGAGCTAACGCCACACACACGCACGGCACGAGAGAAACGCGATCGCCGCCCCTCGACCTCCCACCGTAATTGGCAACTCCCAAATTTTCCTCCCTCGCTTCTACCACGGTTTTTCCGTCATGGACGGCCCAAAGAATGTCATGCAGCCGCTGCCTCGCCCGCCTGTGACGAAAAGCCCATTTTCCGTCATGATTTTTGTCATAGAAGTAGGAGCCCACCACATCTATGATGATACCGGTTTTGTCACAATTATCGCCATAGAAGTGTCATATGTATGATGTAAAAAATTGCTCGCCCAAAATGTCATGGATGTGTCTTTTGTAGTGTAGTTCCGAGGTTGTTCGAGGGCCTCTTGAACTTATCGTATTACACTTCTAGCGGACTCACTAAATTCCCGGGTGCAAGATTACCAGCCGAGAGCTCAAATGGTTTTCCCAATGCTAGGAAGGATCCGTCAATGCCGATAAGTTCATAGGGTATTTGATCTCCCAAACAGGGTCAAAAGTCGATATGTAGTAGACAAGGATGCAACTAGGAGATTCGAGAGGCTTTCAACATAATTGGAAATTCTCATCCCCAGATCACTACATGGTGCAAGATGATTCGTGATATGGCCGAAGAACGGATGACACATTCTTTATGGGCCTCGGCTTATGCGTTGTTTTAGCACTTTTCTAGCACCAA
>JAHIAM010007957.1:0-11330 GCA_021605205.1 Aegilops longissima | reverse complement strand
TGCACGTTATGAACGCTTTAGTATGAAAGCTATGAACGCTTAGCTATGATGACTACTTGATAGTTTAGTGCACCATGCTTAACGGCTTAGAATCGGGACTTCAAAGACGTTTTGAACGCTGGACCATATGAGATGTTCCAGAATTGAAGTTAATATTTAAGCAAATACCCGAGTTGAGAAATGAAGTTCCAACAAGTTCTATAGCTAAAAGATGGAGGAGAATCGCAACTAGTGAGCATGTGCTCAGATTGTCCGGTACTTCAATCCTTGAATCAAGGGAGTTAATCTTCCAATAAGATAGTGATTGAGAATTTTTAGTCACCATCACTAAGTTAGTAGAATCGTGATGAACTATAGTATGCAAGGGATGACAAAAAGATTTCGAGCTCTTCGGATGCTAAAATCAAGGTAGAAATCAAGAAAACATCAAGTGTTGATGGTTGACAAGACCATAGTTCAAGGAAAGGCAAAGGGAAGAAGGGAACTTCAAAGGAACCAAGCAAGTTGCCCGAGGAAGAAGCCCAAGTCAGACCTAAGCCCAGACTGTCTTTTGCTGAATGGAATGGTCATCGAAGCGGAACTACCCTAATATTTGGTGGATAAGAAGGATGGCAAAGTGAACAAGGTATATTTGATATAGTTATTGATGTACCTTACTAGTGTTTATAGTAGCCCCTTATTTGATACTGTTCGGCTAAGATTAGTAACTCAAACAGAGTTACGTATAAACAGAGTTTGAAGGAAGTGACGATGAGTTTGGAAGTAGTTCCAAGATTGATATGATCATCATCGCACACCCCTATACTTTGGGATTAGTGTGGAACCTAAATAATGTTATTTGGTGTTGAGAAAATATGATTTGATCATGTTTATTGCAATACGGTTATTCATTTAAGTAAGAGAATAAATTGTTGCTTTACATGAATAAAACCTATTGGTTACACACCCAATGAAAATGGTTTTGATCTCGATCATAGTGATACAATATTCATAATATTGAAACCAAAAGATGCAAAGTTAATAATGATAGTGCAACTTATTTGTGGCACGCCCTTAGGTCATATTGTAAAGATGAAGAAACTCCATGCGATGGATTTTGGAATCACTTGATTATGAATCACTTGATGCTTGTAACCATGCCTTTGGGCAAGATGACTAAAGACTCCCCGAACAATGGAGCGAGCAAATGACTTATTGGAAATAATACATCGATGTATGCGGTCCAATGAGTGAAGCTCACGGCAAGTATCGTTATTTTCACCTTCACAAGATGATTTGAGCAGATATGGGTATATCTACTTATGAAACATAAGTCAAACATTTGAAAAGTTCAAAGAATTTCAGAGTGAAGTGGAAATCATCGTAATAAGAAAATAAAGTTTCACGATCTGATCGGGAGGAAATATTTGAGTTACGAGTTTCTTCATAAAACAATGGAATAGTTTCAACCCACGCCACATGGAACACCAAACGAATGGTGTGTCCGAACGCATAACGACTTTATTTTGATATGGTGCGATCAATGATGTCCTTACCGATTTACCATATCGCTTTGGGGTTATGCATTAAGACACTGCATTCACGCTAATAGGGCACCATCTAAACCGCTGAGATGACACCATGAACTATGGTTTAGCAAAGAAACCTGTGTCCTTTTAAAGTTTGAGTTGTGATGCTTATGTGAAAAGTTTTCACCGATAAGCTCGAACCCAAATCGGAGAAGGCGCTTCATAGAATACCCAAAGGTAACTATTGGGTACACCTTCACAGATCCAAGGCAAGTTTTTCGGTTAAGATGGATCCTTTCTAGAGAAGAAGTTTCCTAAAGAAGTGAGTGGGAGGAAAGTAGAACTTGATGAGGTAATTGTACCTTTCCCTTATTGGAAAGTAGTTCATCAAAAATTCCGATTCCTACACCAATTAGTGAGGAAGTTAATGATGATGATCATGAAACTTCATCAAGTTGTTACCAAACCCGTAGGTCTTCCAGATAAGATCCGCACAGGGTACGGTAATCGTTCGGAATCATGTTACTAGACCATGATGAACCTACAAACTATGAGGAAGGATGATGAGCCCAGATTCCCAAATGGCTTGAGGCCATGAAATCTGAGATGGGATCCATGTATGAGAACAAAGTATGGACTTTGATGATTGTCGATGATCGGCAAGCCATGTTAATAAATGGATCTTCAAGAGGAAGACGATGTTGATAGTAGTGTTACTTTAAAGCTCGACTTGTCGCAAAAAGGTTTTCGACAAGTTCAAGGTGTTGACTACAATGAGATTTTCTCAATCGAGGATCTTAAGTCTGTCCAATCATGTTAGCAATTGCCACATTTTATGAAATCGCAAATGGATGTCAAAACTACATTCTTTAATGGATTTATTAAAGAAGAGTTGTATATGATGCAACCAAGTTTTTTGTCAATCCTAAAGGACTAACAAAATGTGCAAGCTCCAAATCCATCATGGACCGGTGCAAGCATCTCGAGTTAATATACGCTTTGATGTGTTGATCAAAGATATGTTTTTACGATTTTGGAAAGCCCGATTTACAAGAAAGTGAGTGGGAGCACCAAATTTCGGTATATGTGAATGACATATTGTTGATCGGAAATAATGTAGAATTATTCCAAAGCATAAAGGAGTTTTGAAAGGACAAAGAAGGACCTCGAAGTCATATTGAGCATCAAGATCTATAGAGATAGATCAAGACGCTTGATAAGTTTTTTCAATAAATAATACCTTGTCAAGATTTTGAAGTAGTTCAAATGGAACAAAAAGAAAAGTTCTTGCCTTGTTGCAAAGGTGTGAAATTGAGTAAGACTCAAACCCACCACGGCGTAAAATAGAAAAGAGAATGAAAGTCATTCCTATGCCTCACCATAGGTTCTATAAAGTATGCTATGCTATGTACGACCTATTGTATACCTTGCTCAATTTGGAAGGAACAATGTGATCTAGGAGTAGATCATCGGACATTGGTCAAGAACATCCTTAGTGAGGACTAAGGAAATTTTTCATTATGGAGGTGATAAAAGGCCCGTCAGAAGAGTTACATCGATGCAAGTTTTACACTAATCCAGATGACTCTAAGTCTCAATCTGGATACATATTGAAAGTGGGAGCAATTAGCTAGAGTAGCTCCGCAAGAGCATTGTAGACATAGAATATTTGTAAAATAATACGGCTCTAAATGTGATGAATCTGCTGACTAAGCTTTCTCACAGCAAAACATGATCATACCTTAGTACTCTTTGGGTGTTAATCACATAGCATGTGAACTAGATTATTGACTCTAGTAAACCCTTTGGGTGTTGGTCACATGACGATGTGAACTATGGGTGTTAATCACATAGATGTGAATATTAGTGTTGAATCACATGATGATGTGAACTAGATTATTGACTCTAGTGCAAGTGGGAGATCAAGGAAATATGCCCTAGAGGCAATAAAAGTTATTATTTATTTCCTTATATCATGATAAATGTTTATTATTCATGCTAGAATTGTATTAACCGGAAACATAATACATGTGTGAATACATAGACAAACATAGTGTCACTAGTTGCCTCTACTTGACTAGCTCGTTAATCAAAGATGGTTAAGTTTCCTACCATAGACATGAGTTGTCATTTGATTAACGGGATCACATCATTAGAGAATGATGTGATTGACATGACCCATTCCGTTAGCCTAGCACTTGATCGCTTAGTATGTTGCTATTGCTTTCTTCATGACTTATACATGTTCCTGTAACTATGAGATTATGCAACCCCTGCCACGGAGGAACACTTTGGTGCTACCAAACGTCACAACGAATCGGGTGATTATAAAGGAGTACTACGGTGTCTCCAAAGGTACATGTTGGGTTGGCGATTTAGATTAGGTTTTGTCACCCGATTGTCTGAGAGGTATCTCTGGCCTTGGTAATACACATCACCTAAGCCTTGCAAGCATTGTAACTAATGAGTTAGTTATGAGATGATGTACGGAACGAGTAAAGAGACTTGCCGTAACGAGATTGAACTAGGTATTGATACCACGATCGAATCTCTGCAAGTAACATACCGATGACAAAGGGAACAAAGTATGTTGTTATGCGGTTTGACCGATAAAGATCTTCAGAAATATGTAGGAGCCAATATGGGCATCCAGGTTCCGCTATTGGTTATTGACCAAGAATAGTTCTAGGTCATGTCTACATAGTTCTCGAACCCGTAGGGTCCGGACGCTTAAGGTTTCATGATGCTTATATTATGAGTTTATGAGTTTTGATGTACCAAGGAGTTCGAGTCCCGGATGAGATCGGGACATGACGAGGAGTCTCAAATGGTCGAGACGAAAGATCGATATATTGGACGACTATATTCGAGTTCGGAAAGGTTCCAATGATTCGGTATTTTTCGGAGTACCGGAGAGTTACGGAATTCGCCGGGAGAAGTATTGGGCCTTATTGGGCCCGCGGGAAAAGAGAGAAGGGCTGCCTAGGCAGGCCGCGCTTCATGGCCTAGTCCGAATTGGACTAGGGAGGGGCCGACTCTTCCCTCTTCCCCTTCCCCAAGTCCTAGTCCAACTAGAGAGGGGGAGTCCACCTGGGAGTAGGACCTCCAGCGCCGCTTCTCTAGGGCCGCCGCCTCCCTTGCTCCTTTATATACGGGGCGGGGGCACCCCATAACACACAAGTTGATCTACGGATCGTTCTAGCCGCGGTGCGGTGCCCCTCCACCATATTCCACTTCGGTCATATCGTCATGAGCTTAGGCGAAGCCCGCCGAGAAGTCATATCGTCATGAGCTTAGCAAGCCCCGCCGGTGAGATCATCATCGCCACCACGCCTGCGGTCGACGGAACTCATCCCGACACTTTGCTGGATCGAGTCCGGGATCGCCATCGAGCTGAACGCGTAACTCGGAGGTGCCGTGACGCTCGGTGCTTGATCGGTCGGATCGTGAAGACGCATTTACTACATCAACCGCTGTTGTTATAACGCTCCGCCGTCACGAGGGTACGTGGACTGACACTCTCCTCTCGCTATGCCATCACCATGGTCTTGAGTGCGTGAGAAATTTTTGAAATTACTACGCTCCCCAACAAGAACGACACGAGAAGGTAATGTCGCCACGCTTCAAAGGCATGAATGACAGAACAAGCTCGAGGTCGGAACTGGTAATTTCTTCATGAGGGCGAGCTTGTCGAGAGGCATAAGCAACCACTTTTGCGCTTGCATTAGGACACCGCCTAACTTGACGAGAAGCGCCGCAAGAAATGACCGAAGTCAACTTGTCTTTGAGTGCCCGGAAACTTTCCGACATTTATCTCTCCATTGGAATTTGACGCCTTATGCAACAAAGTTAGTCGAGGTCTCGGCATCTTGGAGAAGTTCTCACTTAATCGACGGCAATAGTCAAGCAGACCGAGAAAACTTCGACTTGCTTAACGCTCTTCGAGGAGTCCAATCGAGAATAGCCTCAACTCGCTCGTGGTTGACGGCAATACCATCCTTAGAAATGACATGCCCAAGATAGGTTACTTCGAAGCCGAATTCACACTTGGAGAACTTGGCATAGAGTTGATGCTCTCGTAGCTTTTCCAACACAAGACTAAGATGTTCAAGATGTTCTTCTTCATTCTTGGAAAAGATCAGATATCATCCAGATAAACCACGTATTAACTTGTCGAGGTAATCCATGAATATATAGTTCATTAGGCAGAGAAGGTGGTCTGGAGCATTGGTTGCCGAAGACATGACGGTGTACTCGTATGAACCATAACGAGTCACTAATGCGGTCTTGGGGATATCCTCCTCACTACACGGATCCGTGGTAACCCAACCTCAAGTCGAAGTTTCGAGAACACCGACGAACCAGCCGCTTGATCATAAAGATCATTGATCCGAGGAAGAGGATACTTATTCAATGGTAGCTTGATTTATGGGACGGTAGTCTTGGACCAATCGGTTTGTCCCATCCTTCTTCTTGACAAAGAGAGAAGGTGCTCCCCAAGGAGAGCAACTGGGCTAATGAAACCACTTTGAAGAGATTTGTCGATTTCTCCTTTAGCTCAAGGAGTTCATGCGGCGGCATCTTGTAGGGTCGCTTATAGGAGGTGCGTTTCAAGTCGATGACGAATTCGACAGTCTAGCAGTGGGGAATCTCGAAGTTCTTCAGAAAGACGCCTTGAAATCGCAGACGACGTGAATGTTTTCAATTCCTCGAGGGTGCGGCTCAATGCATTCAATGCATAGAGCCTAGCCTCGCATCTTGAACCGCATTTAGCATTGTAGCTTATTATTTCATCGAAGGGTGTAGCGATGGACGGTCTTAGTGGCGCAAACGATTGACGCAGATGCGCTTTCAACCAATCCATCCCCAAAATGAGGTCGATGTTAGACGCCTTCGTGATAATGGGGAGGCATAGAATTCCAGCCTTCGATTTCCATCGGGACGCCGACGCCAACCATGGAGGTTTGACATTGTCCCAAGGGGGTTTTTACCATCATCAAGAGTTCATCTCCTCACACTTAACGCCGCTTGTATGCAAAGTCTTCGACATGAATGAATGCGATGCTCCTGAATCGAATAAAAGATGCGTAATCGAATTTACGAGGAGTGTACCCATCACAAGAGAAGGCTGGTCTTGAGCTTCGCTCGATCAACGTGGTTGGCCCGAGCTTGACCATAAGACTTGGCAGGTTGTTATGGTCCGGTGTTTCCACGCCAGCCGGAAGGGCCACTGATTCGTTCGTTGCATCTCTAGCACGTGTCTCGTTGTCCGACCAAGCACAAACCATTATTGGGAGGAACAGAGCTTGGGTGGTGGAGCTGAAGCTTGGCTGCTTAGTTGTAAGCGCACGAGGTGTAGATATTTCGCTTGGAGCAGTGATTCGGCTGGTACATACCGCTGGGAATCCATATCTTGCGCTTCATGCAGGACGGGCCCAAGATGAGCCCTGTCACGTTGCCTGTTAGAGCTCGTATTCCCGCACGTTTCGACATTGATAGCTTTGTTCACCAAGGTGGCGTAAATCAGCAAAGTCGGCACTAGAAGTGCGAGCTTGATGTCGCCTTGAAGGCCGCCACGAACTTCTTGCTCAGCGCATCGCTTGTAATATCCTCTTCAAAGATAGCGAGACAATCCAGAACTCGCCGATAAGCTTCAACACCTTGTTGCCTTGGGTGAGGTTATGAATTCACGCTCTTCCGTCCATGACCCCTTGAGGGATGAAACGGGCACGGAAAGCAGCTTGGAAGTCCGCCAGTGATGAGTGTTCCAACTGGCAGAGTACGCCGTGGCTGTCCCACCATTGAGCTGCGGGTCCCTTCGGAAGAAGGAAGCAAAGGTGACATAGCCGGAGGGCTACATCCAGACTCCATCTCATAGGTGATGTCACGGAGCCACCATCAGATCCAAATGCCGGTTGAGCTGCGACACACCGGGTTCAGCGATGAAACTCGCAGAGTTGTTCCGTTGGGTGCGTTCATATTGGGGCGAGGAAATCGAGCCATCATGTTTTCCATGAACTCGCGATTCATCTCGAGATGTTGGATCATACCAGCCATGTACTCAAAGCGTGGTGGGAAGTTGGCACCACGACACCACCACTGGCCTAACCATCCGCTATTATATAACAGGTAGTTCAGATTTGAGGAAATTAAGCAAAAGACAGAATCATTCATTAAGAAACATGCATAATGAAAGAAAGACGATAGGAACTACATAGTAGTCGGATATTTACAAAAGGGATCATGCATAGAGTTCGATACATAGAGTTCAAAGCATAGACTAAGACATCATAGGCGGCACGCAGTCGCGCAATACATCAAACACTAACAAGCAAGTTCACACAGTCCCACGCGGTATCGCTGGAGGTAGTCAGACCAAAGTCGGGTAGTGCGGCAGCGATAGTCCTCCACGCCGCTGACTGGGGCCGCGGATACCGGTGCTGAATCCACGCCCGTGGCGTAAGAGGACCGCGCGGAGAGTATCCTCCCACGCCCGCCAACCGACACCCCGGGCATCACGGTCCGGCTGGGTAGATCGCAGAACGCCGCCTCCCGGCCGGACAAAGGGGTGCATCGCTCGAGCACGGTAAAGGTGCCGACGGGTGATGTACAACTCGGCGAAGAGCTCTTAGCTCGATCCAGCTCGATGCGTAACAAAGTTCGATGGTAGAAGGGCCTTCGTGACAAGGGAGTAGGCAGCAGTAGTAACCTCCTCACCAACATCGACGCGATAGCAATGTGCCCAAGGGGAGGTGTCCAACTCGATACTCGACGAAGACGGTGAGCAAAGATAAAGGATCGTGGACTGCCATATCGAACACCCAACACCATTTGTGCAAAGACAAGAGTGGACCGATTCCCAGAGTAGAGGTGGACGGCGGGCCTGATCGCCCCGGTTATAGTCCCGTACTTTCATAGACGGTGTACTTTGGGTGCCGATAACCCGATAGGTCATCATCTCGCTAGCACCGCAGTGATCCCGGGCACCAATGGCGCCGGGTGGGCACGACCTGCCCGGGTTCCATCCAAAACAAAGACGCTTCAAAGGAGTCAAATGACAAGGTGGAAATTGATCAAAATACAATTCCAAGAACAACTATGGCTTTATCCAACTTTGGGGTGAATGTGGTCTCGGATCCTAGTGTTAGTTAGTAAAATCGCTTAACCCGAGTAGAAGAGAGTTCGGGTCCCGAGTAAAGGTCGAGGAGTAAAAGATCCTAGTACCACGATGGCGACGTGGCCCGTAAGCACACCAAGTTAGTAAAAGTTTTGCAATGTCTAGACTCGATCGCCAAGGAGTGTGGAAGGATTTCACAGCAATGGGCTCGAATTAATTTAGACGCCGATTTAATCGTACACTAATCATGCACGCAAATGTGTACGATCAAGATCTGGACTCACGGAAGATATCACAACACAACTCTACAAATAAAATAAGTCATACAAGCATCATAATACAAGCCAGGGCCTCGAGGGCTCGAATACAAGTGCTCGATCATAGACGAAGTCCGGAAGCAACAATATCTCGAGTACGATAAGTTAAACAATTTGCCTTAAGAAGGCTAGCACAAACCGATACAGACGAAGAGGAGCAGGCCTCCCGCCTGATCCTCCTGCTACTCCGTCGCGCCGCCGGCTGCACGTAGTAGTAGGCACCTCCGCAGTAGTAGTCGCCATCGACGGTGCCCGCCCGGCTCCATCGTCTGCAAAGCAATCGAGTAGAGGTAGGGGAAAAGGGGAACAAGGCAACCGTGAGTACTCATCCAAAGTACTGCAAGCAAGGAGCTACCTACATATGCATGGATATATGTAAAGGGCCATATCAAGGACCGAATCAGAATGCCGTAATAAGAGGGGATAGCTAGTCTTATCAAGACTTACGCTTCGTCACCGCTTGCAAATGTAGAGGAGGGCAATCAAGTCCTCCAAGTAACATCACATAGCAATAATCCTACCGGCGATCCCTCCTCATATCCCCGAGAGAGAGCGACCACCGTTGTATCCGCACTTGGAAGGTGTGTTTTATCAAGTATCCGGTTCTAGTTGTCATAAGCTCAAGGTACAACCCAAGTCGCCCTCTATCAAGATCACGGCTATTCAATAGATTAATCCCAGGGTGCACCATCTTACCCAAAGACGCTTGATCCCATTTGGCCGACACACTTTCCTCGGGTCATGCCCGCCCTGAAGATCAACACGCCGCAGCCCCACCTAGGCACAACAGAGAGGCCAACACGCCGGTTAAACCTGCCGCAGGGTCTGGGCCCATCGCCTGAAAGCACACCCAAGACGCTATGACGCCCGAAGCGCATCAGCCTAACAAAGGCCCACCAATCCCGGCCGCCCGTCCGGACGCCTCAAGTTTTACCGATACCACGACCGGATACCCATAACTACTCCCCGAGATGGTTAGTGCGATAAGCTCAGAGCCAACCGATCAAATACCAAGACCTAGTGCAGTTAAGTAACCGCAACGCCGAACAGGCGCCCACCTCTCCTAGGCGGTCTCAACTCGCCTGCCTCCGCCAAAGATCCACTCGGTGCTCCATCACCAATTCGACTTAGTCTCACATGTATCATGTATAAGATATATATATACCCGTGATCACTTCCCGAGTGATCACGGCCCGATAGTATAGCACGCGCACGGACAAGAATGTAGGCACAGATGAAAGTACTAGCATCCTATACTAAGATATAGGATTGCGTAAGGTAACAATGTATAAAAGGACAAAGCAGCAAAGATAGGAGTATCCGAACAAGAATATGCTATACTACTCTAATGCAAGCAAGATAGAGAAGAGTAGGCGAATCCGTGATCGGGGGCTGCCCTGGTTGCTCGCAAGAGAGAGGGTCCAACACCGTAGTCGAACCGCCACGCAGCTGGCCGGCCTCAGGTCAACGGAGAGAAGAGGGGAAGAAACAATGAATACTAAGTAAACAGATGCATATCGATGCATGACATGCCAAGAAGCGATGCTAGGCGTGTTCTAACGTGGTATGAGGGGGTACGTTAGGAAACATCCGGAAAGTATTCCTGTTTTGGGTTTTCGCGAGGAGCCGAGGGGAAAGTTGCAGGTTCTGATAGGTTAGGTGTGTGGCGGACAACGGATCCGATCCGGATTCGCCTCGCCGCTCGAGCAACTTTCATGTTGAAAATATTTTAACCGAAGTTACGGATTAAAAGATATGATTTTTAAAAGATTTTAATAATTTCGAATTTAATTAATTAATTAAAAATGATTTATGACGTCCAAGATGATGTCATGCCGACGCCAAGACAAGGTTGACTAAGTCAACCCCGAGGGGACCCGCTCATTATACACTTATCTAATTAACCTAGCTTAGTTTAATTAACAATAGTTAATTAGGTTAATTAGTCATTAGGTTTAATTAATCGGATTAATTAAATTAATTATTTACTTAATTAATTAATTAATTAATTATTTTTATTCATTTTTATTTATCATATTTATATTTATCTAATTTCATTTTCATTTCTTTTTATTCTAAAACGCTCTTGGGGTGGGGGCCCCATGTCGCGGCGGGGTTGATCGGCCACCTCGGCCGACCGAAGTCAGAGCGGGGGGGCCCTCGGGCCCTCACCAAAGGGCCCCGGCCATGCCACGTCGTGGGGGGCCGGAGTTGGCTCCGGTGGCTTCCGGCGGAGGGGCGCCGGAGCTCACGCCTTCGTTCGGCAACGGGCGCCGGGGTCGCGCCGAAAAGGGGAGGGGGCGGGTCCGATGGTGGTGGTGGCCGGGCCGGCTGACGGGCCGGGAGCGGCGGAGGCGGCGGGGTGGCCGGTCCGGGCCCACGGAGGCC
>JAHIAM010007955.1:0-12177 GCA_021605205.1 Aegilops longissima | reverse complement strand
GCACTCCGAAAACAAAAGCCATACTAGCCTCGAGGCACTATCCGGCCCAGCGCCGAGGAACTCACCCGATCGCCCACGGTGAACAGGCGATGTGATACTTGATAAAAGATCCAAGTCCACCCTTTTAAACCAGCGATGAAATAATAAATTCCGTCCACCAACGGACCTCATTAAGACGGCTCCATCGGGGCACAATTGAACCTCGATGTAGACGCCGACCGCGAGAATTCCTTCGGGAAAATTGGGACATTTTTGCTCGGCACCCATCGGATATGCCCGGAATCCCACGCAATTGGCGTATTCCTAAACATCCTAAAAGGATTCGCCACCAAAAGCTCTTCGACGATTTTCCGAACCCAAAAGACAGCAATGGAGAAGAGCTAGCCAAGTTATTGGAAGCCGGATTCATCGTAGACATCAAGCACCCGATTGGCTAGCAAACTTGGTGATGGTACCAAAGAAGGACAAATCCCGCCTATGTGTCGATTTCAAAGACCTAAATAAAGCTGCCCAAAGGATCCCTTCCTCCCCTCGATCGACCAAATCATCGATGCCACCGCAGGCACGATTCATTGTGCTTCCCGGACGATACCGCTATCATCAAATCAAGATGGCAGAAGCGGATCAAGCCGCAACAACATTCATTACTCCATATGGACCATTCTGCTTCAACACGATGCCCTTCGACTTAAAAAACGCCGGGCAAAATATATCAGATGATTGTACATGTCCGCTACCGGATCGGCAAGACAAGAGAGGGCATGTGGACGACGAGTCCAAAACTAAACACGCGAAACTCTAGTAGACGATTTGAGGCTACATTTGACACCTCGTGAGCATATGACATCGTGAATCCAAAATGTGTTTTCGGCGACTAACGGAAAGCGCCGAGCTTCATCAGATCCGTAGAGGAATTGAAGCAAACCCAGCCAAGATCCGAGCTCTCATTACAGCTAGATATCCCAAAAGACCTCAAGCAAATACAAAATCGACGGATGCGAGCGGTTTAAGCCGCTTTATCTCCGCCTAGGAGAAAAGGCATTTCCTCTATCGCCTCAGCGCACCGAACACTTCGAGTGGACGGATGTGCCACCGCGGACTCAAGAAATAAAGGCCATATTGGCAACAACCTGTCCGGCTGCGCCAACCTCGGCGAACCAATGTTGTTATACATCGCAGCTACGCATCAAGTTGTAAGCGGTACTGCTGTCGAACGAGAAATGTAGGGCATAAATTCTCTTCAAAACCAGATACTACGATCCACGTGTTAACCCCTGCAATACCTGCTACCGCAGACTATCGAAGATAGCGTAGCGTGTTCATGGCATCCGAAGCCCGACACTACTTTCAAGAGTGTTCGAAACAGGGCCTCAAGTACCACTTAACGACATTATAAACAATCACGACGCGACGAGGCAGGATTGCAAATGGGCCATTGAGCCTTACCATTTGATATATCTTACAAACCTCGGCGAAGCTATAAAGTCTCAAGTTTTCGACTTTTGTCGCGAATGGACCGAAGTCAACTCCCTAAAGAATACGGCGCATACCTAATTGATTATGCACTTCACGGCTCTAAAATGTTAGCCGGATCAATAAGGCGCATTGAGCCCCCGACAGGAGACAGACCATTACGTACTTTTAGATAATGTACACGGACTCTAACAACGCAGCCGAACACGAGGCCCTTTTACACGGTCTCCGATGGCAATTCCATGGGCATTCAACGCCAGAGGTGCGCGGACTCAAACCGCAATATCCCAAATAAACGGAGATTTGACACCAAAGATCCGAAATGGCAGCATATCGCAACGCTGTCCTCAAAATGTCAGCCGTTCAAGGACTTGAATTCCATCACGCCACCCGGATAATAACCAAGCGCCGATATACCGGCACATTGACAAACGCGACGCTGTCCTCCTAATATCTTTCCTCGAACGGCTCTTCAAGCCATCCGCATTATGGGAAGAGGAGTCCGAACTAACAATCCGAAAAGCCGCACCAACCGGATCCAGCCGATGACATAACACCTTCCGCCCACGCATAAATGGCAGTAATTCCCGTGATGAACCATTCTCGCCACTTGCTTAGGCAGGAGCTTCAAGACCAAAATGAGGCCCGCTGCATTGTCCGCATCAAAAGCCTAAAGGTCTATGAGGGAGAACTTTATAAGAAAAGCACAACCGAGTCCTTCAAAGGTGTATCTCCAAGAGGAAGGGCGAAACCTCCGGCTGAAATTCATGCCGACTAGGCGGACACCACGCCGCAGCTCGGCCCTTGTAGGAAAGGCATTCCGACAGGATTTTACCGGCCGACGGCTCGAAGGATGCCGGACTTAGTCCAAAGATGCGCCGTTGTCGCCTCTTGCTAATCGAGCTATATGCCACCCACCCTCAAAACTATACCAATTAGCCGTTGGTCCTGGGGCTTGACATGGTTGGACCACTTAAAGGGGAACCCACAAGCAAAGGTACTATTGGTCATGGTGGATAAATTCACCAAATGGATAGAGGCCAAGCTTAAAACGGCAGAGTCCGACGGATAGACTTTATATCCGGGTAGTACACCGTTATGGTGTCCCCAAGATCATCACCGATAACGGCACAACTTCACCCCGGAGGTTAAATCATGGTGCAAAAAATGGGCATCAAGCTCGAACGCTCATCTATCATCCTCAAACCAACGGTCAAGTGGAACGAGCAAATGGTCTTATAATGAGCGGCATCAAACCGATTAGTGCGGTCCTACGAAATCGACACGACCGGTAGAGGAGCTCGACCCGACTGGGGCTGGGACAACGCCTAACCGACCAACGGATTCACACCATTTTTTATGGTATACGGCGAGGCAGTTTTGCCTCGGACATCATTCATGACTCACCCGAGCATGTACGAAGAAGAGAAGCGAGTTGGATCGGCAGGACAGCTTGGACAATTGAGGAAGAGCGGCCGCGCCAAGGCTCGCTCCGCATTCTATCAACAAAGCAGGCTCAAGATACCAAAGCAGAGAAGTACGGGCCAAGACTTACAACGTTGGCAACTGGTTCTACTACGCCGGACAAGAAAAGGACAAGCTAGCCCAAATGGGAAGGCCCTTCATCATTGATCAAGTCTTGACCGGGAGCGCATGCCATTAAATGCATCGGATAACCGACCAGCCGAACCCATGGAACGCAGCCCCTTCCGGACGATTCTATGCCTAGCGCCGACTAAGAGTTCGCCCCTTCCCCGGCCCAAAATTTTTTCTTTTATTTATTTCAGCTGCCTTTTGTTTATCTTTTTCTTCTCAACCCTATTCATCCAAGCCTTAAGGGTTTTACCCAAGCAACGCTCCAAGACAATTGATGGCTACCCGCACTCATTATACCGGGGTTTTTACCGGGTTTAATTATACGGCTTTATGCCAGACATGTTCAAGCCTCCACATGTACCTTTTATTCACCATTATATGCATCGAATGACTTAAGTTTTGGCCAAGCCGGGTTGCTGCCTCGCTTACCCCTTTCGCCCGATTGTTCGGCTAGGAGGTAAAGGAGCACCTCTCGCGAGTTATCGCTGGTCACCGGATGTGTACCTCGACTGGTGAAGCCGAAGCTAGCGTTTAAGGGAATATTCGCGGTGACTTAAAAGATGATTTTATCCACTTATTTATCCGCCCAGATGTTTTCGCCGCATCCCGACATGCACTTTAGGGCATGCCACCCAAATGAAAGGAACCCTTAACGGAACTATTCTCCCGGAAGATGTTTCACTAACCATGTAATATAACATAACTAGTTGGGCACTTGTCCGATAGACACGATGACCCTACCGGTCTCCATGCATACCTGTTGTTTCATAACCGAGAAGGTATTCGACACACTCCCGACCTAGGTCCCGGAGGTCGGCAAAAGGTGCAAGACAAACGATCTACAATCCGCTAGAAGGCATTTTGTATGTCATTTTATAATACATTGTCAAACCGACGATTGTATTCTTCCTCAATCCCGCCTAACAAAGTTGTCTAATTTAACCCTGTTGGGAAAATTTTTGGCCAACTCCACTTGGCGAGTACTAAACTCACAGGATCTCCTTCCCATCGGGCCCCACAGGTCCGACTTCGCCATGTGATTGGGATCCGCCTTCTTGTACGTCCTTTACCATGGCCCAGCCTCGGCACCTTGGCGGCGGTCAAATCTTCCATAAATGGAAGCCGCCGACTCCCTGAAGCCCGCAAGCTCCCCAAGACCCTGTATGGAGAAGGCTGGCCATAACGCCTGGATGACGCTATAGCCTGCCAACTCGCTCGATCACAACAATTCGAAGTTGATCACCCGCTGTTACGGCATCTTCCGCAGGGGCATGTGAATATACTCTCTGCATATATTCTCAAATTGACTTCTCGCCAACTCTTCTTTTCAAAGGAGTTCGCCAAGCACTTACTATATATGCCGCGAGGCGCTGATTCTCCTTAACGAGCCTGACAAGCCCGAACGCTTTCACTCTTTTCCAAGCTGGGCCATGGGCATCCCGGAGCTTGTTCCTTTCATGCTGCACCTTATGCAGCACCTCTCGCCGCCTTTAGTTGGCGCAGGTTCTTGCCTGTCCGGATCTTGTCCAGCAGACCTGCAACGCCGTTTTTAGACTTGCGCAAAGGCCAAACGCTACTTATCCTTCTAAAATAATGCGTTACAGGAGGGTCCTTGCGCTTTCCTCCTCGCTGCATAATGCGCTCAAGTTGGGCCTTGCACTCTTGCAGCCCGAGACAGTTGGGTATTCTTCTTGGTAAGATCCCAAATTTCATATGATCCTTAAATCGTTAATATAACTACTTTAAGTCTCGGGCCATGCATATAACTATTAAATTCTCTTACCCGTATGTCTTTTTACATACCGCTCCGGCTCGTAAAACTATCTTGAGCAAGACAAAGGTGCGCCCCATGTTAAAGGCATTCAACACCTGGGAGAAGCACGCCACGAATACTCGGGCTGGCGCCTGTGATTCAGGCACCTCCACCTCGGCACTTGGTGGCGGACAGTCTTCGCATCCTCCGTCGAGAACGCTCCGGCCGGCTTTGCCGGCCCCTCCCGACGGTGCGGGAGCCCGGTAGAGGCGGATTGAAACTTCCACGCCGCATCGCGGACTTTTTCCCTATAAAAGTCATGAGCACTCAAAACGCTTCCTAGGAACGTTGCTCTAAAAATAAGGAATTGTGAACTACACCTTTGTGAAGGAAATATGCCCTAGAGGCAATAATAAAGTTATTATTTATTTCCTTATACCATGATAAATGTTTATTATTCATGCTAGAATTGTATTAACCGGAAACATAATACATGTGTGAATACATAGACAAACAGATAGTCACTAGTATGCCTCTACAAGACTAGCTCATTAATCGAAGATGGTTATGTTTCCTAACCATAGACATGTGTTGTCATTTGATTAATGGGATCACATCATTAGAGAATGATGTGATTGACATGACCCATTCCGTTAGCTTAACACTTGATCGCTTAGTATGTTGTTAATGCTTTCTTCATGACCCATACATGTTCCTATAACTATGAGATTATGCACTCCTTATGGAGGAACACTTTGGTACTACCAAACGCACAACGAATCGGGTGATTATAAAGGAGTACTACAGGTGTCTCCAAAGGTACTTGTTGGGTTGGCGATTTGAGATTAGGTTTTGTCACTCCGATTGTCGGAGAGGTATTCTAGGCCTTCCGTAATACACATCACTTAAGCCTTGTAAGCATTACAACTAATGAGTTAGTTGTGAGATGATGTATTACGGAACGAGTAAAGAGACTTACCGAACTAGATTGAACTAGGTATTGATACCGACGATCGAATCTCGTAAGTAACATACCGATGACAAAGGGAACAACGATGTCGTTATGCGGTTTGACCGATAAAGATCTTCGAGAATATGTAGGAACCAATATGGGCATCCAGGTTCCGCTATTGGTTATTGACCGAGAATGGTTCTAGGTCATGTCTACATAGTTCTCGAACCCGTAGGGTCCGCACTTAACGCTTCGATGAGCTTCATTATGAGTTTATAAGTATTGATGCACCAAGGTTGTTCGAGTCCCGGATGTGATCACGGACATGACGAGGAGTCTCAAATGGTCGAGACATAAAATTGATATATTGGAAGCCTACATTTGACATCGAAGTGTTCCGAGGAAATCGGAATTATCGAGTACCGGTTACCGAACCCCGGAGGTCTATGGGCCTTAATGGGCCATAAGAGAGAAGAGGAAGGGCCGGCCGTGGGCTGCGCCCCCCCTCTAGTCCGAATAGGACAAGGAGAGGCGCCCTTCCCTTTCCCTCCTCCAATCCTAATCCAACTAGGAGAGGGGAGTCCACTCCGGGAGTAGGGACTCCTCCAGCGGCCTCCCCAAGGCTGGCCGCACCCCTTGGCTCCTTTATATACGGGGGGGCACCCCATGACAAAAGTTGATCTACGGATCTTCCTTAGCCGTGCGGTGCCCTTCCACCATATTCCACTTCGGTCATATCGTCGAGAGCTTAGGCGGCCTCCGCCGGAGAAGTCATATCGTCGAGCTTAGGCGAAGCCCCGCGCGGTGGAGCATCAACATCGCACCACGCCGCCGGGCGACGGAACTCATCCCGACACTTTGCCGGATCGGAGTCCGGGATCGCCATCGAAATGAACGGTGCGTAACTCGGAGGTGCCGACGCTCGTGCTTGGATCGGTCGGATCGTGAAGACGACGACTACATCAACCGCGTTGTTATAACGCTTCGCTTTCGGCTCACGAGGGTACGGGACGGACATTCTCCTCTCGCTATGCCATCACCATGGTCTTGCGTGATCGTAGGGAATTTTTTGAAATTACTACGCTCCCAACAAAGGCATCCGAGCCTGGTTTTATGCGTTGATGTCATTGCACGAGTAGAACACAAGTGAGTTGTGCGATAAAGTCATACCGCCTACCAGCATGTCATACTTTGGTTCAGCGGTATTGTGAGATGAAGCGCCCGACCGACATTACCAGACGCTTACGCGAGACTGGTTTCACCGCCCGAGCACTCGTTGCTTAAAGGTGACCGCGGTGTCTGCCTCTCACTTTAGTTGAACCGAGTATGACTACCCCGTCCTTGAGAAGGTTAAAACGAGTCTATTTGACAAACTATCGCTGTGGTTTTGATCGAGGTAAGAACGGTTCTTGCTCAGCCCGTAGCAGCCACGTAAAACTTGCAACAACAAAGTAGAGGACGCCTAACTTGTTTTTGCAGGCATGTTGTGATGTGATATGGTCAAGACGTGATGCTATATTTTATTGTATGAGATGATCATGTTTTGTAACCGAAGTTATCGCAACGGCGAGCCATATGGTTGTCGCTTATTGTATGAAATGCAACGCCATGTAATTGCTTTACTTTATCACTAAGGAGTAGCGATAGTCGAGAAGCAATAGTTGGCAGACGACAACGATGCTACGATGGAGATCAAGGTGTCGCCCGGTGACGATGGTGATCATGACTGCTTCGGATGGAGATCACAAGCACAAGATGATGATGACCATATCATATTACTTATATTGATTGCATGTGATGTTTATCCTTTATGCATCTTATCTTGCTTTGATTGACGGTACATTATAAGATGATTCTCACTAAAATTATCAAGAAGTGTTCTCCCGAGTATGCACCGCTGCAAAGTTCGAGTACCCGGACACCACGTGATGATCGGTGTGATAAGTTCTACGTCCATCTACAACGGGTGCAAAAACAGTTGACGCCGCGAATACTCAGTTAAACTTGACGAGCCTAGCATATAACAGATATGGCCTCGAACACGGAGACCGAAGGTCGAACGTGAATCATATAGTAGATATGATCAACATAGTGATGTTCACCATTGAAACTACTCCCTCACGTGATGATCGGACATGGTTTAGTTGATTTGGATCACGTGATCACTTAGATGACTAGAGATGTCCGTCTAAGGGGAGTTTTTTAATATGATTAATTGAACTTAAATTTATCATGAACTTAGTACCGATAGTATTTTGCTTGTCTATGTTTATCGTAGATAGATGGCTCGTGTTGTTGTTCCGTTGAATTTTAATGCGCCTTGAGAAAGCAAAGTTGAAAGATGATGGTAGCAATTACACGGATGGGTCCGAATTTGAGGATTATCCTCATTGCTGCACGTAAAAATTACGCCCGAAGCACCGGGTGACAGCCTTTGCAGAGCCGAGCCGGTTGTGAACGTCTGCAAAGCAAAGCGATGACTACTAATAGTTCGGTGCCATGCTTACGGCTTAGAACGGTCTTCAACGACGCTTTTGAACGCATGGAGCATATGAGATGTTCCAGAGTTGAAGTTAATATTTCAAGCAAATGCCCGGATTGAGAGATATGAAGTCTCCAATAAGTTCTATAGCTGCAAGATGGAGGAGAATAGTTCTCCGGAGCACATACTCAAAATGTCCGTATAACAATCACTTAATTCACCGGGAGTTAATCTTCCGGATGATAGTGTCATTGATGAATTCTCCAATCATCGCCACCAAGCTACAAGAGCTTGTGATGAACTATAATATGCAAGGGAATGACTAAGACAATTCTGAGCTCTTGCGATGCTAAAAGCGGAAGGTAGAAATCAAGAAAGAGCATCAAGTGTTGATGGTCAACAAGACCACTAGTTTCAAGAAAAGGGCAAAGGGAAGAAGAAGGAAACTTCAAAAGAACAGCAAGAAAGTTGCGATCAAGAGAAGAAACCCAAGTCCGGACCTAAGCCCAAATCGAGTGTTTTTACCGCAAGGATCGGACATCGAAGCGGAACTGCCCCAAGTATTTGGCGGATAAGAAGGATGGCAAGGTGAACAAAGGTATATGTGATATACATGTTATTGATGTGTACCTTACTAGAGCTCGTAGTAGCACGGTATTTGATACTGGTTCATGCTAATATTTGCAACTCAAACAGGACTACGGAATAGACGAGCACGCAAAGGAGAGGTGACGACGCTGTGGGAAATGGTTCCAAAGTCAATGTGATCGCGGTCGGCACGCTACCTCTACATCTACCTTCGGGATTAGTTTTAGACCTAAATAATTGTTATTTGGTGCCGCGCTGAGCATGAACATTATATCTGGATCTTGTTTATGCGAGACGGTTATTCATTTAAATCGAGAATAATGGTTGTTCTATTTATATGAGTAATATCTTTTATGGTCATGCACCCTTGAAGAATGGTCTATTCTTGTTGAATCTCGATGAGTATACAATTCATAATGTTGAAGCCAAAAGATGCAGAGTTGATAATGATAGTGCAACTTATTTGTGGCACGCCGCTTAGGTCATATCGTAAAACGATGAAGAAACTCCATACCGATGGGCTTCGAATCACTTGATTATGAATCACTTGGTATTTTCGAACCGGCTCATGGGCAAGATGACCAAACGCTGTTTCCGAACTATGGAGCGAGCAACGATTTGTTGGAAATCATACATCCGATGTTTGTGGTCCAATGAATGTTGAGGCACGGTATCGTTATTTTCACCTTCACAGATGATTTGAGCAGATATGGGTATATCTACTTAATGAAACACAAATCAAACATTTGAAAAGTTCAAAGAATTTCGAGTGAAGTAAAATCATCGAAAAGAAAATAAATTTCTAGATCTGATCGTGGAGGAGAATATTTGAGTTACGAGTTTGGTTTACATTTGAAACAATGTGGAATAGTTTTCACACGCCACCCGAACACCACAGAAATGGTTGTCCGAACGTCAGAATCGCTTTACTAGATATGGTGCGATCTATGATGTCTATTTCGATTTACCGCATCTTTGGGGTTATGCTTAGAACCCATTCACGTTAAATAGGACACCCAAAACCGTTGAGACGACCCTTATGAACGTGGTTTGGCAAAAACCAAAGTTGTCGCTTAAAGTTTGGGCTCGATGCTATGTAGAAGAAACTTCAACCGGATAAGCTCGAACCCAAATCGAAAAATGTGTCTTCATAGGATACCCAAAGGAGACTGGGTACACCTTCTATCACAAATCAAGGCAAGATTTTCGTTAAATTCGGATCCTTTCTAGAGAAGGAGTTTCTCCGAAAGAAGTGAGGGAGGAAAGTAGAACTTGATGAGATAATCAGTATCCTTCCTTATTGAAAGTAGTTCATCACAAGAAATGGTTCTGTGACAACTACACCAATTAGTGAGGAAACTAATGATGATGATCATGAAGCTTCAGATCAAGTTACTCGAATCGAGGTCAACCAGAGTAAAATACGCACTGAGTGGTACGGTAATCTTATTCGAAGTCATGTTACTTGACCATGGCGAACCTACAAACTATGAAGAAGCGATGGTGAGCCCAGATTCCAAAATGGTGGAAGCCATGAAATCTGAGATGGGATCCATGTATGAGAACAAAGTATGGACTTTGGTTGACTTGCCCGATGATCGGCAAGCCATTGAAAATAAATGGATCTTTAAGAAGAAGACTGACGCCGATGGTAATGTAATCGTTTACAAAGCTCGACTTGTTGAAAGGTTTTCGACAAGTTCAAGGGGTTGACTACGATGAGACTTTTCACCGAGCGATGCTTAAGTCTGTCGAATCATGTTAGCAATTGATTTTATGATTATGAAATTTGGCAAATGGATGTAAAACTGCATTCTTGAATGGATTTCTAGAAGAAGAGTTGTATATGATGCAACCGAAGGTTTTGTCGATCCAAAGGGTACTAACAAAGTGTGCAAGCTCCAACGATCAATTTATGGTCTGCAAGCCTCTCGAGTTGAATAACGCTTTGATAGTGTGATCAAAGATATGGGTTTATATGACTTTTGGAGAAGCTCGATTTACAAGAAAGTGAGTGGAGCTCAGAGCATTTCTAATATTATATTGGACGACATATTATTGATTGGAAATGATATAAATTTCTGATAGCATAAAAGGATACTTGAATAAAAGTTTTCAATGAAAGACCTCGTGAAGCTGCTTATATTGGGCATCAAGATCTATAGAGATAGATCAAGACGCTTAATTGGACTTTCACAAAGCACATACCTTGATAAAGTTTTGAAAAAGTTCAAAATGGATCAGCAAAGAAAGGTTTTTACCTGAATAGGTGTAAGATTGAGTCGACTCAATGCCCACCACGCAGAAGATAAGGAGAAAATGAAAGATGTTCCCTATGCTTCAGCCATAGGCTCTATCATGTATGCAATGCTGTGTACCAGACCTGACGATGCTTACTTAAGCTTGGCAGGAAGGTACCAAAGTAATCCAGGAGGATCATCGGACACGGTCAAGAACATCCCAAATACCGAAAAGGACTAAGGATATGTTTCTCGATATGGAGGTGACAAAGAGCTAGTCGAAATGGTTACGCATGAAGTTTTGACACGATCCGACGATTCTAAATCGGAAACCGGATACGGTTTTTATTAAACGGTGGAGGCGTTGGTGCAGTTCTAAACAAAGCCGTGGCGGGATCTACATGTGAAGCGGAGTACATAGCTGCTTCGAAGCAGAAATGAAGGAGTCGGATGAAAGAGTTCATTTCATCTAGGTGTCATACCTAGTGCATCGACCGATGAAGATCTTCCGTGATAATTGTGCAATTGCCTTGGCAAAGGAATCCAGATTTCACAAGAGGACCAAGCATATCAAGAGACCAATTCCATTCGGGACCAAGTCCAAGTGGGAGACATAGAGATTTGCAAATACATGGATCTGAATTTGCGCATCCATTGACTAAGCCTCTTCCACGAGCAAAACATGATCAGCACCAAGACTCCATGGGTGTTAGAATCATTACTTGTAATCTAGATTATTGACTCTAGTGCAAGTGGGAGATAAGGAAATATGCCCTAGAGGCAATAATAAAGTTATTATTTATTTCCTTATACCATGATAAATGTTTATTATTCATGCTAGAATTGTATTAACCAAACATAATACATGTGTGAATACATAGACAAACAGATAGTCACTAGTATGCCTCTACAAGACTAGCTCATTAATCAAAGATGGTTATGTTTCCTAACCATAGACATGTGTTGTCATTTGATTAATGGGATCACATCATTAGGAGAATGATTGATTGAATGACCCATTCCGTTAGCTTAACACTTGATCGCTTAGTATTTGTTAATGCTTTCTTCATGACCCATACATGTTCCTTAACTA
>JAHIAM010007954.1:0-140027 GCA_021605205.1 Aegilops longissima | reverse complement strand
GCCCGGGGTAATAAGATGACCCTTGGGCTCCGGAAACCCAAGGGAAAAGGGCTAGTTGAGGCAAATGGTAAAACCAATGTTGGGCCTTGCTGAAAAGTCTTATTCAAAGCGAACTATCAAGGGGGTCCCATAAATCACCCGACCGTTAGGGACGCAAAATCCGGGAACATAACACCGATATGACGGAAACTAGGGCGGCAAGAGTGGAACAAAACACCAGGCATAAGGCCGAGCCTTCCACCCTTTACCAAGTATATAGATGCATTAATTAAATAAGATATATTGTGATATCCCAACAAGTAAACATGTTCCAACAAGGAACAACATCTCCATGTTCCAACAAGGAACAAACTTCATCTTCACCGCAACTAACAACGCTATAAGAGGGCTAAGCAAAGCGGTAACATAGCCAAACAACGGTTTGCTAGGAAGGTGCCAAAGGTTAGAGGCTGACATGGCAATTTGGGATGGCTTGATAAACAGTAATAGGTAGCGCAGCATAGCGATAGAACGAAGCAACTAGCATAGCAATGATAGTAGTGAGATCCAGGTAGCGGTCATCTTGCCTGAAATCCCGCAAGGAAGAAGAACGAGTCCATGAAGAAGATGAACGGATGAAGCCGAACCAAGCGAGACGAACGAATCCTCACGATCGCAACGAAACAGGAACTAACAAGAAGAAGCACACAACATAGGTAAACACACCACACATGAACATGACAAGATGCACAACAAACATGATGCATGACAAAGCTACATGAAGCTACTCATGGCAAGGGATGATGCAACCAAGAGCAACACATCTAGGCAAGTTTAAATGAGGCCGGAAACAACATAGAACAATTCCGGTAAGTCCTCATATGCAAATTTCGAAATTGGTCCAGATCTGAATAAACCTTATGTTCAAGATGTTAAACAGCATGTTAAGATGAAGCACGATGATCTACACAAAATTCTAGTCAAGTTACATATAAAGTTCATTAGATTCGGATCTACGGCCTAGAAGATATGAGCAAAACAAGTTAAGCATGGCATTGATGCAAAATGCATACAAACATCAAGCAAACACCTCAAAACAAGGATGCAACATGATAATATGAAACTACGTGCAAAATCAAGCAAGTTTCATATAGAGCACACTCAAAACGGAGCAACGGTCCAATACATACACCATATACAAGTCATAACAATCTGTCCAAAACAGCAAGTAGGCATATTGCAAGCATCAAAACAACATGCTACAGGACCTCAATATGTAAACAAAAGACATGGGCATGATGTACAGGTAAGGCATGACAAAACATGAACACTGAGCTATCTCCAGAAATCACTAGAACATGCTCAAACACACATGGCAAGATTGCAAATAATAACAGTTTCAGACTTTAGCAGAAATAACATCAGGTTGCAATGTTTAGAGCTATCAAACAACATGTTACAGGAACTTATCATGGCAAACAAAGGCATGGCATGATACTAATAAATGCATAGAACAAAAGTCCCTTACTGACCATGAGCCAGAAAGGATCAGAAAATATGATGGCACCCATGTAAACATGGCAAGTTATATTACAGATTCATACATGGCAGGAACAACAATAAGTAGGCATGTTGGTGAGCTTGAACCACTCACCACAGAGCAATACATGGCATGGCAAGGCAACCAACAGTAATAAGACATGACATAGAAGCTATACATGGCAAGAACAACATCATAGCATACACGGATCAACTACAACAACCTTGGCAAAATTGAATAACATGTAAACAACCTGCCAGGAAACATTTTATAGCAAAAGTAGAGCTCGATTGACTCAAGCTATGGCACTCCATAGTTGCAAACAAGAGCATAGATGGATAGAGCACAACCATATGTTAAAAACATCCTTACTGAAGTATCTCAAAATAAGCATGGAACTCTCTGTAGCATCAAGTTAACATGGCATAAAAATATCAGCAAAACAGGGGCTGAAATCAGCAACATCATGAAGCCTAGTTTGCATGCTTGTGCTAGTCACCACAGAGATCAGAAAAATACATGACATACACCCCTGTAAAGATGGCATGGCATATTACAAAACACATGTAGGACTCAGGTTCATAGGGTGCACACATCAATCATGGCAAAAATGACAAAAGTGCATGTTCTGATAAGAATCTGAAACTAACATCACATAGCACTTTTCCAACAGCATTTAGGGCATCAAGATGAGCTCAAATGAAAATGATTCAATGAGATGAAATGATCTACTCTTCGATTCGAACATTTTGACATATTATACGCACGAAACGGAGCTACGGATGCAGAGTTATGGCATGATGAATATGGCATGATAATGCAAACTGCTTCGGCACTTAGAAGAAAAATGGACCTCGAGGGGGAGAAAGTCAACTCGTCGGAAGTCGCCGGAATCTCGCCGGAGAGGAGGGGGCTGGCCGGAGACGGGCGGATCCGGCCGGATCCCGGCGAGGGGAGGCGGAGAAGGCGACGAGGAGGCGACGTGGGCGGCGCGGAGGACGACGGGCCGGGCGGAGGAGTCGAGCTCCGCCGGCCGGCAGCGCTGGCGGCGCGAGGGGGTGCTGGGCGGCGGATGCTGCGGCGCGGCGAAGGGGGCTGCCACCGGGGAGGCGCGGGCGAGGCAGCAGCACGGGCGGCGGCGCACACGGCAAGGCGCAGCAAGGCGGCGGCGCACGGCCGGGCGGCGGGGTCGGCGGCGGCGGAGGAGCACGCAAGACAAAGGCGGCCGGCGATGCGGCAGGGCGGGCTGCACTCGAGCCTCGAGGGGCCTGCTGGTGGCGGCGAAGTGGGCGCGCCCGACATGTGGGCGGCGGGGATTGGGCGAGGCGGCGGGGAAGGTGATGTGTCGCGCCCTGATTGGGTGAAACGACGTGTCCGGCGGACATGTCCGGCGCGGATGGACATGTCCGGCGGCGCGGAGGAGTTAGGCTAGGGTTTTATCTGCGAATTTGGACGGGGGATGCCTTTTTATAGGTAGAAGGAGCTAGGAGAGTCCAAATGAGGAGCGGTTTTCGGCCACGCGATCGTGATCGAACGACCGAGAGCATGGAGGGGAGTTAGCTGGGTTTTGGGCCACTTTGAAAGGGGTGTTGGGCTTCAACAAAAGAGGGCTTTACGGTTACCTTGCTTAACTGTTGAGTACCAAACGACCTCCAAATGATCCGAAACATGACAGGCGGTCTACCGGTGCTATACCAAGGCCGCTTGACAAACCTCGGTCCATTCCGAGACCATTTAATACCCGCACACGAAAAGAGGTAAAAGAGGGCGCCGGGAGACATAGGAGTGCCGGATTGCAAAACGGACAACGGGGAAAATGCTCGGATGCATGAGACGAACACATATGCAAAATGAAATGCACATGATGACATGATATGAAATGCATATGATGACATGGCAAAGTGCAACACGCAAGCAAATGACATGGCAAAGACGGCGAATAACTGGCAGACACCTGGCGCGTCGAATCCGGGGCGTTACAACACTCCTCCACTAACAAGAGATCTCGTCCCGAGATCTTAGGACGGAGACGGAAGGGAAAAAGGTATGAGGTGAAACAAGAACTCAAGATAAGAAGCAAAGAATCGAGAGCAGTCGAGAAGAAGAGAGGAACGACGAGATTGACGAGAATCGAAAACTCACGGAATCAGATAGACTATGAAAGCACTCGTTCTAACCGGAGTGGTTAGAATGAGAAAGAAACGAATAAGACTGAAAGGATTTAGGCAGCACACCGGTTGAACAAGGAAAGAATAGAACATGAGCTTCAGAAGATGGAATGACATTGACGAGATAAACAACGCAATACCTCCGGAAGAATTGGAAAAAATTGAATGAAAAGAACTTAGAAGGAAGGATTGAACGGAGTTGTTGAGAAAATCAACCACGAAAGAATAAGCTTGTTGTGGACTTATGGAAAACATCTCAAAATTATGAGCTAATAACCAGCCACAAACGGAAATGATTGGATAACTTAGAAGAACGAAGAAATGCAAAACTCCAATTCAAAAGAATATGGAGAATTAATTACACTTCGAGACGCGAAAAGACAGATACTTGAATTCCACCAACAAAATCTTGATGAACTCTTGAAGAATGAAATAAATCATGAAGAACCACCATGAAGAACTCCGGTAACAAAAGGATGGTGAGATAGAATGAAGGATGAAAGAATAAGATTAAAGCTTGCGATGCTTTAGATGGAGGTTCCGACGAAATGGCCTAGGGAATTTGAACTCCGGAAAAGAAAATATGAAAACACTTGGAAGTAGAATTTATTCATCAAGAACAAACTCCGAAGGAAAGGATTACTCACTTGGATGAAACAAGAATAAGATTTATTGTATGCTTATCCTTCATCAAATTAAATTGATGACAAGCAATGGATTTGGCATGCAACTTATTTTTCTTGAAAAGGATTGAGGAGAAATATAGCACAAAACTTGAGAAAGTCTTCATGAACTACCGGTAGGATTGAAAAGAACGAATGGATTAATATGATAAACAAGGAAAAGAATCTTGAACGAACCACCGTAAGAAATGACAATGAACGAAGAAAAGAGAAAGAATCGCCGTGAAGAATTAGACGAAGCACCGGGATAATATTGAGATGAACGAAGGGGCACGGATATAGAATAATTGGAGAACGAATCTGAAAACTTAGAACGAAGAAATCTTCCGAAAAGATGGCCTCCGGATGATCGAGAGAGAAAGCAACTCCTGAAATACTTCGGATGAGTGAAAAGAATTTGCAAGACTAGAAACAATTAGATAGAATAACATTGACCTAGCACCGCGAATCTCCGGGAGAACGGACAAGATTTAAGAGAAAAAATCTACGACGGTCTTCAAAAGACGACGATAAACACCACCAAAAAAATTCTAAGGCACTCCGGGGAAACGAAAAAACGAAGAGGTTGAGCCAACAATGACAAGAATTTGAAACCGATCTTAGAAAACGCGTGTGACTGATGAAATTCATACTTACGTCAAATTTCGAAAAGAATTAAGAATGGCTCCGGAATAAATAGAAGAGTCAGGTAAGATCCTGGGAAAAGACCTGTGGGTTAGGGCCCACTAAAGAGAAAACACCGTTGAAAAGGATTGTTGAACAGATAGATGATGCACCGGAACAATTGAAATATATAAATGAGGTGACAACCTCGAATTAATTGGAACACAGACGAATCCCCTGAGATGTCTCCATCACTCCGGAAAGATAAATTGGCGAGAGGCGAACGAGCAAAGGGAAATATTTGAGCTGAGGGAAAGAATACGATCGGCAACGAAAAACTTGAATTGAATCCACCGGGGAAGAAAAAGAGATGAAGAATGTCGTACAAAATGAGAATTCACCGGTTGAAATAATTGAGGGAAGACTGAAGAGGCTCCACACGAATGGAATTGATGGTCGGAAGAAACTCGAACTCCGGGAATAATAGGGTGGGAGGGCGGGAAAAACAGAGGCAACTTGGAAGGGGAAACGACGAATATCTTGAAGAGAAAACACCGGTTGAAATCATTGAGGAGAGAGAGCAAAACTTCACACGAGTAGGATGGATACTCGATTACGGACTCCGGTTCCGAGAAGAAGAAGGGTGGGCGGGCGGGAAAAGAAAACAACTGAGGATTGAACTTGCAAAGATGAAGGGGTTCGAGTCGACTTGACGAGAAATGCACCGGATGAAAAGAGCTGAGGAATAGCGATCGGAAAACCAACTGCGTGAACCTAAAGAAAAATTTGAACGGAAGAGGAGTAATTCAAAACACCTACGCCAAGATTCCTCACCAGAGCGACGAAGGCGAGGAGTAAAAGAATTCCTACTCCGATATAACTAGACTCAAAATGTTTTTCTAGACTCGACATCGCCAAACTACACGATCAATCAAGGGGCCTTTAGGGTCGGTTGAGGCTCTGATACCAACTTGTCACGCCCAATATGCGACCCTATCCAAAAGGAACTCAACGGCCCCACCAAGGATAGACCCGCATATTGAAACACTTTTGCAAGGTGGATATCATTACATCAACATTACATAATAGATGGGGATACATACATAAGGCACAAATGCCACAAGAATACATCATCATCATATACAAGATCAACATCCGACTACGGATGAAACATAAACAGAAGCTCAAACGACATCCACCCTGCTAGCCCAGGCTGCCGACCTGGAACCTATCCCCTGATCGAAGAAGAAGCAGAAGAAGAACTCCAACACAAGCAAACATTGCTCTCACGTCATGTTCATCGCACAACCTGTACCTGCAACTGGTGGTGTAGTAATCTGTGAGCCACGAGGACTCAGCAATCCCATTACCATGGGTATCAAGACTAGCAAAGCTTAATGGGAAAGGAAGGGGTAAAGTGGTGAGGTTGCAGCAGCGACTAAGCATATATGGTGGCTAACCAACGCAAATGAGAGCGAGAAGAGAAACAAAGGAACGGTCGACAACTAGCAATGATCAAGAAGTGATCCTGAACTCCTACTTACGTCAGACATAACCCAGAAACCGTGTTCTCCTCTCGATCAACCCCGAAAAGAGACACTCACGGTTACGCACACGGTTGGTGTATTTTAATTAAGATCAACTTCGGGTTTTCTACAACCGACATTAACAAATTCCCATCTGCCACATAACCGCGGCACGGCTCTCGAAAGTTTATACCTGCAGGGTGTCCCAACTTAGCCCATGATAAGCTCTCGCGATCAACGAAGGATATTCCTTCTCCCGGAAGACCCGATCAGTCTCGAATCCGGCTACAAGACATTTCGACAACAATAAAACAAGACCAGCAAAGCCGCCCGAATGTGCCGACAAATCCCGATAGGAGCTGCACATATCTCGCTCTCGGGCACACCGGATTGTCCAAACTTCGGATAGGCGAACCCAGAGTTGCCTCTGTGTACACCGGCATGTCGACAGCTTGGACCAGCACTCACGACGAGGACTGGCCCGGGGTAATAAGATGACCCTTGGGCTCCGAAACCCAAGGGAAAAAGGGCTAGGTGAGGCAAATGGTAAAACCAATGTTGGGCCTTGCTGGAAAAGTCTTATTCAAAGCGAATGTCAAGGGGTCCCATAAATCACCCGACCGCGTTAGGGACGCAAAATCCGGGAACATAACACCGATATGACGGAAACTAGGGCGGCAAGAGTGGAACAAAACACCAGCATAAGGCCGAGCCTTCCACCCTTTACCAAGTATATAGATGCATTAATTAAATAAGATATATTGTGATATCCCAACAAGTAAACATGTTCCAACAAGGAACAACATCTCCATGTTCAACAAGGAACAAACTTCATCTTCACCTGCAACTAACAACGCTATAAGAGGGGCTGAGCAAAGCGGTAACATAGCCAAACAACGGTTTGCTAGGAAGGGTGCCAAAGGTTAGAGGCTGACATGGCAATTTGGGATGGCTTGATAAACAGGTAATAGGTAGCGCAGCATAGCGATAGAACGAAGCAAATAGCATAGCAATGATAGTAGTGAGATCCAGGGTAGCGGTCATCTTGCCTGAAATCCCGCAAGGAAGAAGAACGAGTCCATGAAAGAAGATGAACAGATGAAGCCGAACCAAGCGTAGACGAACGAATCCTCACGATCGCAACGAAACAGGAACTAACAAGAAGAAGCACACAACATAGGTAAACACACCACACATGAACATGACAAGATGCACAACAAACATGATGCATGACAAAGCTACATGAAGCTACTCATGGCAAGGGATGATGCAACCAAGAGCAACACATCTAGGCAAGTTTAAATGAGGCCGGAAACAACATAGAACAATTCCGGTAAGTCCTCATATGCAAATTTCGAAATTGGTCCAGATCTGAATAAACCTTATGTTCAAGTTGTTAAACAGCAAGTTAAGATGCACCACGATGATCTACACGAAATTCTAGTCAAGTTACATATAAAGTTCATTAGATTCGGAGCTACGGCCTAGAAGATATGAGCAAAACAAGTTAAGCATGGCATTAATGAAAAATGCATACAAACATCAAGCAAACACCTCAAAACAAGGATGCAACATGATAATATGAAACTACGTGCAAAATCAAGCAAGTTTCATATAGAGCACACTCAAAACGGAGCAACGGTCCAATACATACACCATATACAAGTCATAACAACAATCTGTACAAAACAGCAAGTAGGCATATTGCAAGCATCAAAACAACATGCTACAGGACCTCAATATGTAAAAAAAAGGCATGGGCATGATGTACAGGTAAATAATGACAAAACATGAACACTGAGCTATCTCCATAAATCACTAGAACATGCTCAAACACACATGGCAAGATTGCAAATAATAACAGTTTCAGACTTTAGCAGAAATAACATCAGGTTGCAATGTTTAGAGCTATCAAACAACATGTTACAGGAACTTATCATGGCAAACAAAGGCATTGCATGATACTACTAAATGCATAGAACAAAAGTCCATTACTTACCATGAGCCAAAAAGGATCATAAAATATGATGGCACCCATGTAAACATGGCAAGTTATATTACAGATTCATACATGGCAGGAACAACAATAAGTAGGCATGTTGGTGAGCTTGAACCACTCACCACAGAGCAATACATGGCATGGCAAGGCAACCAACAGTAAGAAGACATGACATAGAAGCTATACATGGCAAGAACAACATCATAGCATACACGGATCAACTACAACAACCTTGGCAAAATTGAATAACATGTAAACAACCTGCCAGGAAACATTTTATAGAAAAAGTAGAGCTCGATTGACTCAAGCTATGGCACTCCATAATTGCAAACAAGAGCATAGATGGATAGAGCACAACCATATGTTCAAAACATCCTTACTGAAGTATCTCAAAATAAGCATGGAACTCTCTGTAGCATCAAGTTAACATGGCATAAAAATATCAGCAAAACAGGGGCTGAAATCAGCAACATCATGAAGCCTAGTTTGCATGCTTGTGCTAGTCACCACAGAGATCACAAAAATACATGACATACACCCCTGTAAATATGGCATGGCATATTACAAAACACATGTAGGACTCAAGTTCATAGGGTGCACACATCAATCATGGCAAAAATGACAAAAGTGCATGTTCTGATAAGAATCTGAAACTAACATCACATAGCACTCTTCCAACAGCATTTAGGGCATCAAGATTAGCTCAAATGAAAATGATGCAATGAGGTGAAATGATCTACTCTTCGGGCGAACATTTTGACATATTATACGCACGAAACGGAGCTACGGATGCAGAGTTATGGCATGATGAATATGGCATGATAATGCAAACTGCTTCGGGACTTAGAAGAAAAATGGACCTCGAGGGGGACAAAGTCAACTCGTCGGAAGTCGCCGGAATCTCGCCGGAGAGGAGGGGGCTGGCCGGAGATGGGTGGATCCGGGCAGGGTCTCGCCGGATCCGGCCGGATCCCGGCGAGGGGAGGCGGAGGAGGCGACGAGGAGGCGACGGGGGCGGCGTGGAGGATGACGGGGCCGGCGGAGGAGCTGCGAGCTCCGCCGGCCGGGCGGGCGCGGGCGGAGGGGAGGTGCGCTGGGCGGCGGACGCTGCGGCACCGGCGAGGGGGCGCGCCACCGGCGGGGAGGCGCGGCCGAGGCTGCAGCACACGGCGCTGGCGCACCACGGCGCGGGCGCAAGCAAGGCGGCGGGCGCACGGCCGGGCGGCGGGTCGGGCGGCGGCGCTGGCGCGCGACGCGACAAAGGGCGGCGGGCGATGCGGGTGGTGGGCTGCATTGGCCCAGGCGGCCTCGCTGGTGGCGGCGAAGTGGGGCGCGGCCCGGGACATGTGGCGGCGGGGGATTGGGCGAGGCGGCGGGGAAGGTGACGTGTCGCGCCCTGATTGGGTGAAACGACATGTCCGGCGGACATGTCCGGCGCGGATGGACATGTCCGGCGGCTCGGAGGAGTTAGGCTAGGGTTTTATCTGCGAATTTGGACGGGGGATGCCTTTTTATAGGTAGAAGGAGCTAGGAGAGTCCAATTGAGGAGCGGTTTTCGGCCACGCGATCGTGATCGGACGACCGAGAGCATGGAGGGGAGTTAGCTGGGTTTTGGGCCACTTTGGAAGGGGTGTTGGGCTGCAACAAAAGAGGGCTTTACGGTTACCCGGTTAACCGTTGGAGTACCAAACGACCTCCAAATGATCCGAAACTTGACAGGCGGTCTACCGTTGCTATACCAAGGCCGCTTGACAAACCTCGGTCCATTCTGAGACCATTTAATACCCGCACATGAAAAGAGGTAAAAGAGGGCGCCGGGAGACATAGGAGTGCCGGATTGCAAAACGGACAACGGGGAAAATGCTCGGATGCATGAGACGAACACGTATGCAAAATGAAATGCACATGATGACATGATATGAAATGCATATGATGACATGGCAAAGTGCAACACGCAAGCAAATGACATGGCAAAGACGGCGAATAAATATACAACTTGATCAGCATACAACGAAGCTTGATCATACAGCTGTTTGATCATCGTTAAAAACATGAACAAAGGCATGACAAGGCAACCAATTGGTTTGCTTAAGGTATTATAAGGGCTACAATTGAGCCCAAAAGTGATTCAAACAAGTTTTTCAGAGTTATATCACCTTTGAGCCGCATCTCGTCGTTTCATAGTGCTCCCCGCCGGGTTAACATCATCCCGGCGCCTTGCAATGGAAGCTTCCGCGTAATCTTGTGTTGGCTTTTCTTCTCTTGCAATCTAAAGATTGTCCGACATCCATTGATACCATAAGGCTTCAAGGTTGCTTCATCATTCATGACAAGAGAAGGGTCAATGTCGAGGTAAAAATATGCTTACGCCTTTGAGGAGTTAAGTCAACAACGTTGAAGGAGGCGCTTTGATGCTGTGGTTGTTACCGGCATAAGCTAGCTGGTACTTCTTCAGATCCAAATTTTGTGCAAGTTGACAAGACAAAGGCCGCGATCTCCTTGACACATCTCGACAAAATCTGCTTGCATGAAGATGCACCGCCATCATTATACCGGACACCCGCCAGCCATTTCTGTTGGGTCCGCTCGATTGATGCTTTTAGCCTGTATCAGCATAGTGATTGCTCCCCCGCATCGGGCAGCTAGTACCACTCTAACTCTTAAATCTTTTCTTAGGCATTGTGGACAATTAGTCCAACACATCTTTTTATGAGTTGTATGGTTTTCCCACTGGATGCAGCCACAAGAGTACAAAGGCTCTCCGATATAATTTCTCCATATGAGTAGATGGCTTTCACTTCATCAATACATTTTTCCTAAGGCTGGCACTTTTGGCACTTGTAATGCGTTGATAACAAGAGTCGCCAAAGTAGTTAGCATTATATTTTTAAATCATCGGGCGAAGTTATTTCAATTAATTGATAGTCTCACTTACTAAAGATAGTAGCAGCCATTTGAGAGATGTGATGTTTTGCTTCACCAATTCTACAACCACTGCTTTGTTGGTTCTCAGCTGCCTTTGCGCTGCTTCAATAAGGCTGCCTTTTCAGTTTGTAAGGTAGATCTTTCAGCTGCTAAATTGGTTTCACTTTTTCTAAGTCCTCCAAAGAAGACTTCAAGTTTGATTCAGCTTTCATGCGGTTCCGCTTGTTCATACTCTAAGTTCTTTTTAAGTCACCAGATATGACTCACACCTAGGCTTAATGCTTCCTACAAAAGTTAAACACTATGAGTTTGTTGCTTGGTTAAGATTTGCCTTTGACATGTGATGTTAGGAAAGATTATTTAAGTCCTGCCACATTGCAAGCAATATCCTTGGCACTTGGGGGGATAATGTACATCGCCTTTCAATTTATAATTGAAGAAGACCCGCTCATCTCATGATGATAAACCGCCCTTGGGGTCGTCGGATTTCGGCTCCGCACCTCTAGGTTCGAACTCCGGGTGCACGCGAGATCACACTCCAACCTACCTACGCCTCTCGTCACCGCAATGATCTAAACTACACAAAGAACAACACAAGGGACACAAGGTTTATATCGTTCGGGCCACCGTGGTGGTGTAACACGTGGTGCTGTGGGTGGATTGTCTCGGGGTGATGATGAATAAGATAAGGGAAGAACAGCCTCATGAGGGACTGTTCTGAGCTGGTGCGATGAACTGCTAGGGAGTTCTATCGCCTCTCTTTCTCTCTCTAAATTCCCACCTCTAGATCTGGTCTCGATCTCGCCTCGTATCCTTCTCATCCATCCTCCTTGCCTTGGTGGTGGCTAGCTCTATTTATAGTGGGAGGGCCCGGCCTCTTCCCAAATATTGAGCGGAAGGGCGCCAACAATTGGCCATTTTGAAGGGGAACATCTAGTACACTTATCCTGACTAAAGTCGGTCTCGCCTCGCCAAAGAATCTGACGACAGACGCTGCTTGGGCTCCACGATGACCTCCTTCCCGCCTGCTCTGCTGGTCTTGGTCTTGTTGCACCAAATGGTTGCTTTGCCTCGATGCCTTTGCCTGCGCTTGCCTCCTTTGCACCAAAGGGAAATGAGGACATCACTGGCTGGCACTCGCCTGGCGCCTCTCGGTCGTCATGAGTTTGCGCCATGGGCACCTCGTGAGGTACCCCGCTTGATCTCTCCGCCTCGCGAGCAGCCACCGACGAGGCCGTGCTCGAGGAAGCTTCCTCAGTCGGCTCACTGAGGGCTTGGCCCTCGCGAGGGTCTTGAGCTTGTTTTGATGAAGATGGACGACTGGCCACCCCTGAGCCACGCCTGCAGGCTGCAGTGTGCAAGTCCGGGTACCCCTGCCTGCACGCCGACAAAGAGCCCCGGCCCAAGGCGCTACCGACTTGGCCTAGCAGAGAAGCCGAAGGGCAGGCGGCGCCACTGCTGGCCCCAACAGCCCACGGCCTTGAGCGCGAGATGGCGTTGATTGACGGGCGCCCTCGCTTCCCCACGACGCCGGCAACCTGCACGAATTGACAAGTCCTCGCATGCAAAGCGGGTCATGATTACCTGTGGATCGTGGAGGTCGACGGGCCTCCCCGGCTATATGTAACGGAACGACGCGAGCCCTTCCAGTCCATCTCTTCTTCCTTCTCCTTCTTCTCCATCCTTGCCCTTGCTCCACATTGCACAATGGTCCGATCCGCTGTTCTCCGCAGAAGAGAAAGGAAAGGCCCCGAGAGGGTCCCGATCCGCCTCGCCAAGAAACGGCTAGCCCTCCGCCGCTGAGATGAGGGCGCCTGGCGGAGGTGTCGAGGCCTTGGCACGAGCGGCCACCGCCAGGTTCCTGCTGCCCTTGCACGCCTCGCTGCTGAGGGCCCCAAGGGAGTCGACGCCGAGCGCCATGGATCTACACCGCTGTCACGGGCGGGTCACGGCGGTGCGCCAGCTTGTTCCTCCCGTGAGTCCAAGCCGAGGGCTCCTCCCCGAGAGTTTGTGCTCCACGCCATGCCTCCTCAGTCTTGGATTCGCCTTCCTCCCTCCTTTTGCCTTCATGATCCTGTAGAGGGGCTCTCTCGAGCTCAAGCTGCAGCATGCTGGCTGGCACCCCGCGATCAAGTGGAGGCTGCGGTCACGCCCGGCAAGGTCCTCATGACTCCAGGCTGGGGCGAGATCGCCTGGTCTCTAGGACGAGGGCGCCTGATCCACCCGGAGTATGGCGCGCGTCTGATGTTCTTCAAGGTCTTCGACGCAGAGGGACGCCGGCTGGAGTGTTGCCTCGAGAGGCGACGAGGCCCTGCCATGGCGAGACTAGGCTCGCTGACCGCCTCCCCAGCAGCCTCAGCAGCGGAGGCGCCGAGGATCCAGCGACCACGAGCTCTTCGCGACCCGGAGATGAGCGACGACAGCCACGAGCCTGCTCGAGACCAAGGCCAGAGGCGGGCGCACAAAGCCGCCACCGCCGATCCGATGGGTTGGCGCCTGTGCCCCGACGTGCCCACCGCTGATGATGGCGCTCGCTGGAGGCGCGTAGTTAGCACTGTAGGATCTGCCTTTGTTCCCTCGCGAGGAAGAAAGACACACCCGTGTGGGCTTGTAAGGTGCTTGCGTTCCGCTTTGTTCATATGATCATTGTCGTGAAGTGGTGCGAGATGCTCATCCCATCTTAGCTTAGTTCCTCCTTTCAACCTCGCAGGGCTTGACGCTCGCGCCTGTGTCCCGTCCCAAGGCAGGCTTCAGCTGTCGCTGGTATGCTGTGTCGCATGCCATGGTCAAGGCCATGAGGTGAGCGCCCGGTCCAAGAAGAGCCCCTGAGTCGCGATTCTCGTGGAGGTCCCTTTAGCGCCAAGCAGCCATCGCTCGGTGAGAAAGGAGCGCTGCATTGCTAACACGGGATTGCATTAGGTGCGAGGTCAATGCGATAGCTAGTATTTCCTTGAGGATGACTTATCTCGAGTCGAACCGCCTTGGTGCGGTGCGTTAGGTCCGCAGGTGAGATCGGCAGTCAAGAGTTGCCCGCGAGGTCCCTCAGCAGGCTCTTCCCGCCGCTTTACTCCCTTTTCTTCTCTACCCCGAAGTCCCGACCTCGAGCGAGCCCAGCCTGCCGCTGGTATGCTGTGTCGAGATGCCGTGAACAAGGCCAGGAGGTGAGGGCTGAGAGCCAGAGGAGTCCATGAGTCGCGATGCTCAGTACCTTCTGCTTAACGTGCAAGCGTTCACGCGGACGAGTGAAGGAGACGCCGGAAGGCCTCGCCGACGCTGCTCCTTGAAGAGATCCTGCAGGTTCATCACAAGAAGAATGAGAGTTCGCCATGACAATCGCATACCAGCCGCTGGTTGCTCGAGGGGTGACGAGGCAATCAAGGCTTGACGAGGTGGCGCCATGCGGCTGCCGCAGCCAAAGCTCAGCCATTCAGTTTGTTTGCAGGACGGGACCCATGCGCAAGCTGCCGTGCCGTTAGGGAGCAACTCCATCAGTTGGTGTCAATCGAGCGGCGATTAGGTCAAACACGTTAATCACGGGCGAGAAAATCCATTTAGATAGGCGCAGAGAGGCGTAACATCACTGGTCGGGCCCGAGCGATTTGGGATGACGAGCCCGAGGGGCGCCTCAATAAAGTAAACTAGAAACATGAATCGTAAGGATACATGCCGCAGGACAGACCCACGCCGCCTGGGAATGATGCAGCCTGGGGCGCCTCCCAACAAAGTGAAACTTGAGGACGCCACCGTGATGTTGGAGATGAAGGATGCTGAAGCAGTGACGCCGCGCGCCATGGAAGCTAATCTTCACGAGCGCCTCGTGCCTGTGAGCCTCGAGGCCCGGAGGCGCCGGTGGTCCTCGAGACCATCTCCATCTCCGCCAGATCTGCGGAACGCCTGGCCGCTTGAGCCTCCAAGATGCTCCTCATGAGGCGCCGACACACGGCAACCTGCTAAGCAGCCGTAAGGCATGCGAACATAGCTGTGGGTGGACTTTTCAGCGCCACGCGTGAGGGCCAGAGGCGCCCCGAGAGGTGGCTTGCTGAGCCTCTCGTATGTCGATGCAGATGCGCAGCCCACCATCTCGCCTGGATGGGGAGCTACGGTAAGCGCCGGCTGCCACTCATGACTCTTGACTCCTGCAGCCTCTTAATGATCTTGTTGACGAACTCCGAGGGTTTGGCCCTCCTTGCCTTGCTCCTTCCTCGAGGGAAACGTGCTTTTGAAACACGCCCGAGTGGTGCCCGAGCGCCTCCCTCGTTGAAGGAAATATGCCCTAGAGGCAATAATAAAGTTATTATTTATTTCCTCATATCATGATAAATGTTTATTATTCATGCTAGAATTGTATTAACCGGAAACGTGATACATGTGTGAATACATAGACAAACATATAGTCACTAGTATGCCTCTACTTGACTAGCTCTATTAATCAAAGATGGTTATGTTTCCTAACCATAGACATGTGTTGTTATTTGATTACGGGATCACATCATTAGGAGAATGATGTGATTGACATGACCCATTCCGTTAGCCTTGCACTTGATCGCTTAGTATATTGCTATTGCTTTCTTCATGACCTATACATGTTCCTCAGAATTATGAGATTATGCAACTCCTGCCACTGAGGAACACTTTGGTGCTACCAAACGTCACAACGAATCGGGTGATTATAAAGGAGTACTACAGTGTCTCCAAAGGTACATGTTGGGTTGGCGATTTCGAGATTAGGTTTTGTCACCCGATTGTCGGAGAGGTATCTTCGTCTCTCGTAATACACATCACATAAGCTCTTTGTAAGCATTGCAACTAATAAGTTAGTTAAGTAGATGATGTATTACGTATCTAGTAAAGAGATTTTGCCGGCAACGAGATTGAACTAGGTATTGATACCGACGATCGAATCTCGGCAAGTAACATACCGATGACAAAGGAACAACGATGTCGTTATGCGGTTTGACCGATAAAGATCTTCGAGAATATGTAGGAACCAATATGGGCATCCAGGTTCCGCTTATTGGTTATTGACCGAGAATAGTTCTAGGTCATGTCTACATAGTTCTCGAACCCGTAGGGTCCGCACGCTTAACGCTACGATGACAGCTTTTATTATGAGTTTATAAGTTTTGATGTACCAAGTTTGTTCGAGTCCTGATGTGATCACTGACGTGACGAGGAGTCTCAAATGGTCGAGACATAAAGATTGATATATTGGAAGCCTATATTTGATATCGGAATGGTTCCTGGATGAAATCGATTTTTTCTAACACCGGGGTTACCTGAACCTCCCGGGGATAATGGGCCTTAGTGGGCTATGAGGGAGAAGAGGAGGGCGGCCAGGGCAGGCCAAGGCCTCTTCCTCTTTCCCTCCCCCTTTCCTTCTCCAACAAGGAAGAGGGGAGTCCTACCCCTGGGAGTAGGACTCTCCAGCGCACTCCTTTGGGGCCGGGCCGCACTCCCTCCCTCCTTATATATGGGGCAGGGGGCACCCCATGACACACAAGTTGATCTTCGTGATCGCCTTAGCTGCAGCGTGCCCCTCCACCATATTCCACCTCGGTCATATCGTCATGGAGTTTAGGCGAAGCTCATACCGGTAGAGCATCATCATCGCCACCACGCCGTGCGGCCGACGGAACTCATCCTCGGGCACTTTGCTGGATCGAGTCCGGGATCGCCATCGAGCTGAACGTGCTGAACTCGGAGGTGCCGACGCTCGGTACTTGATCGTCGGATCGTGAAGACGCATTACGACTACATCAACCGCGGTTGTCATAACGCCTCGCCACGGTCTATGAGGGTACGTGGACAATACTTCCTCTCGCTGCTATGCCATCACCATGATCTTTGCAGCATAGGAAAATTTTCGGGTTACTACATTCACCAACACTCGTGATCTTAGCGGTCGGTGGCCTTCAGAGAGCCCCCCAGCCTTGCTCGAGGAGGGTGCCGGGCGCCTTCCTATGCGACAGAGGGAGGTGCCCTCAACAGCGCGACTTCGAGGGGCCCGCTTCCCGTGGGTCGGGCCAGCGATGTCTTCTTCTTCTTAGGAGCAGCCTCTGGAAGCCTCTCGCCCGTGATCTAGGTCTTCGATCGATGGGTTGGAATCACGCCCAGAGAACACACGCGCCTCTCTTCACAAGGCACCGTGATGACTCCACCGCTTCGGCATCTTGAGGACATTGTAGCCATGATGGGTCACGGCCATGAACTTCGCCAGGCTGGGTACCCAAGGATGGCATTGTACGGCAGGCGAATGTGAGCGGCGTCAAGTCAATGAGCTTCGGTAAGTTGTCGCATGGTCCCAAAGGTGACAGGAAGGCGGACCTGCCTTATCGGAACCTGTGGAGCCACTGACTCCAGAGAAAGGCTTGGCTGGCTGAAGCTGATTGTATGGCACTTGGAGATTGTTGAATGTCTCGACGACAGGACATTGAGCCCTGCCCGCCATCGATGAGGGTCCCGTGACCTGCACATTGTTGATGATTGGGGAACAAAGCATCGGGAGGACTCCGGATGTGGCCAAGACTTGAGCTGATCTCACTGAGCTGAATGTGATGGCGCATGCCGACCACCCGAGGTGGCGGTGGCTTCGAGCCCGGGAGGACTGCATCTACTTCAAGGGCAAACTTGAAAATGCGCTGAGAGGTGGGCTTGAGCTCCGCCTAGGATGCAAGCGATGCATGCCTGCTCCTGGAAGCCCCCAGCCCCCGCCCCGATGATGGTCTTCATTTCTCCTTGGCTGTGGCGAGGAGGGAGGCTCTGCTGCCTTGTGGGCGATCCCGCGAGGATGATCCTCCAGCCTCCTCATGAGGCGGGTCCTTCCAGCGGTCCTCGCGAGGTCGGTCACGCCACCCTTGGCGAGGGCCACGGTCTTCCCATCGCCCCTCCACCTCTTCCTCCTCGGCATAGCCCCTGTCGCACAAGCCGGGCGTAAGCACCCACTCGCACGGCCCTGAGCTCTTGGCATTCACAGGTGTTGGGGTGTAGAGGCTATGGTACACGCAGCATCGATCGCCCTTGGATGACTCAGCTGATCCTTCTCGCCAGGTGTCCGGTTCACAGCAAGCACGGCAGCCCTTTGCGCTTCACGCCCTGACCTTGGGCTTTTCTCCTCCGGTCGGTAGCCGGCAGCTCGAGAAGGAAATGCGTCTTCCTCAGCTCCCTGCGCACTTGGTCGCCAAGTTGAACAGCTCCTGTGGATGTGCACAGGTCTTCATGGATCGTGAGCTCTTCCTTCATCTTGACGCCACGCAGACTGCTCGGAGAAGGTCGAGAAGATGGCCTCGCATACCCCGGGATCTAAGGCAGCGTTTTGAAAAGTTGATGAACTTTGAAGGGTCTCCCCGACTGCTGTTTGATGCGGCGAAGTCACCATGGCCGGGGCCGATCGGGTTCCTTGAAGTTGGCGGCGAATCGGTGCGTGATCTCGCTCAGGAGGAAATTGTGCCAGAGCCGTGTTCAGAGCCAAAGTGACACTGTCTTGAGCGCCATGGCAAACCAGTTCGCCATGACCTTCTCGGCTCCTGCTGGCGCTTCGATGCCCAGCTCATAGAGCTGGAGGAACTCCGCTGGGGTCGGTCGTGCCATCCTAGCGTGGGGACAGGTCCGCTAACGCCGGATTCGATGCGCCTGTGTCCGCCAGCTTATTCGCCGTCGTTGCCATGTCATTTGCTTGCGTGTTGCACTTTGCCATGTCATCATATGCATTTCATATCATGTCATCATGTGCATTTCATTTTGCATACGTGTTCGCCTCATGCATCCGAGCATTTTCCCGTTGTCCGCTTTTGCAATCCGCACTCCTATGTCTCCCGCCCCTTTTGCCTCTTTTCGTAAAGCGGATGTTAAACGGTCTCGGAATGGACCGAGGTTTGCCAAGCGGCCTTGGTATAGCACCGGTAGACCGCCTGTCAAGTTTCGTGCCATTTGGAGTCCGTTTGATACTCCAACGGTTAACCGGGTAACCGCAAAAGCCTCCTTCTCTTTGCAGCCCAACACCCCCTCCAAAGTGGCCCAAAACCCAGCAAACTCCCTTCCATGCTCTCGGTCGTTCGATCACGATCGTGTGGGCGAAAACCGTGCTTCATTTGGACACTCCTAGCTCCCTCTACCTATAAATATGTGCTCCCTCCCGGATTTTTCGCGCAGTCCAAACCCTAGCCTCGCTCTCTCTCCGCCGCCGGACACGTTCGCCCGCCGGCGGACATGTCCGCCGCCTCGCCTCACCGCGCCATGTGGCCACGACGCCACCCACGCCGCCGCCTCTGCCTAATCGCCGCCACCCTGCCGCCGCCCGCCCCCACTGCTGGCTCAAGCCAGCCGCCGCCGCCGCGACCGCCTCCCGGCTGCTGCCGCCCGCCAGCGCCGCCTGAAGCCCGCTGCCGTGACGAGCCTTCGCCGCCTCGCTCTCGGCCTCGAGTTCGCTCACTGCCACCGAGGACTGTGCCGCCTGGCCGCCTGCCCTCCCCTGCCTCCGACGAGCCGCTGGAGCTCGCCACCACCTCGCGCCTTCGCCTCGCCGCCGCCGCTTTGCGCCTGCTGCCGCTGCCGATCGCCGCCGCGCGTTCTCCTCCTCCCGGCTCGCCACCTCGCCAGATCCGGGGCCCCTCGCCCCAACTCCGCCGGAGCCTCGCCGGAGTTTCGCCGAGCCGCCGGACCTGTCGCCTCGGATCGGGACGAGATCCACCAGAGCTCATCCAACGCGCCTCGCGCCGAACCGGATCCCGCCATCCCGCGTTGACTTTTCCCGAAGGGTATGAAATCCACTAAGTCCCAGATTTCTGTCATTATTATGCCATATTCGTCATGCCGTATCTCTGCATCCGTAGCTCCGTTTTGGGCGTGTAATATGTCGAATTGTTCGTCTCAACGAGTACATCATTTGATCTCATTGCATCATTTTCATTTGAGCTCATCTTGATGCCCGAAATGCTATTAGAAGAGGGATATGTGATGTTAGTTTCAGATTCTTATCAGAACATGCACTTTTGTCATTTTTGCCATGATTGATGTGTGCACCCTATGAACTTGAGTCCTAAATGTGTTTTGTACTATGCCATGCCATCTTTACAGGGGTGTATGTCATGTATTTTTTTGATCTCTTTGGTGACTAGCACAAGCATGCAAACTAGGCTTCATGATGTTGCTGATTTCAGCCCCTGTTTTGCTGATATTTTTATGCCATTTAAACTTGATGCTACCGAGAGATCCATGCTTATTTTGAGATACTTCAGTAAGGATGTTCTGAACATATGGTTATTCTCTATCCATCCATGCCCTTGTTTGTAATTATGGAGTGCCATAGCTTGAGTCAATCAAGCTCTACTTTTGCTATAAAATGTTTCCTGGCAGATTGTTTACATGTTATTCAATTTTGCCAAGGTTGTTGTAGTTGATCCGTGTATGCTATGATGTTGTTCTTGCCATGTATAGCTTCTATGCCATGTCTTCTTGATGGATGTATGCTTAGTTTATCATGTATTGCTCTGTGGTGAGTGATTCAAGCTCACCAACATGCCTACTTGTTATCTGTTTATGCCATGCTCCAGTTTTGCACTAAGTCTGAATCTGTTTATGTTTCTGCTATATTCACATGCTTGCAACTGTATTTTCTGATCCCTTTTGGCTTATGGTCACTAAGGGACTTTTGTTCTATGCAATTAGTAGATTCATGCCATGCCTTTTTTTGCCATGTTAAGTTCCTGTAGCATGTTGTTTCATAGCTCTAAACATGTTAACCTGATGTTATTTCTGCCATGTCCTGTGAATTCTGCTAAGTCTGTGAACCTGATATTATATGCAATCTTGCCATGTCTTTTTGAGCATGTTCTAGTGATTTCTGGAGATAGCTCAGTGTTCATGTTTTGTCATGCTTTACCTGTACATCATGCCCATGCCTTTTGTTCTCATGTTAAGATGCTTTAGCTTGTTGTTTTGATGCTTGCTTTATGCCTAGTTGCTGTTTTGGACAGATTGTTGCTATAACTTGTTTCATGTGTATGTGTTGAACCGCTTGTTCGCTTTTGAGTGTGCTCTATATGAAACTTGCTTGATTTTGCATGTAGTTTCATATTATCATGTTGCATCCTTGTTTTGATGTGTTTTCTTGATGTTTGGATGCATTTTGCATCAATGCCATGTTTAACTTGTTTTGCTCATATCTTCTAGGCCGTAGCTCCGAATTAAATGAACTTTATATGTAACTTGACTAGAATTTCATGTAGATCATCTTGGTGCATCTTAACTTGCTGTTTAACAACTTGAACATAAGGTTTATTCAGATCTGGACCAATTTCAAAATTTGCATATGAGGACTTACCGGAATTGTTCTATGTTGTCCCCTGCCTCATTTAAACTTGCTTTGATGTGTTGTTCTTGTTTGCATCATATCTTGCCATGAGTAGCTTCATGTAGTCTTGTCATGCATCATGCTTGTTGTGCATCATGCCTTGTTCATGTGTGGTGTGTTTACTATGTTGTGTGCTTCTTCTTGTTAGTTCCTCGCTTCTTGCTATGATCGTGAGGATTCGCTCGCTCACGCTTGGTTCGCCTTCGTGGCTTCATCTTCTTCATGGACTCGTTCTTCTTCCTTGCGGGATTTCAGGCAAGATGACCGCTACCTTGGATCTCATCACTATCATTGCTATGCTAGTTGCTTCGTTCTATCGCTTTGCTGCGCTACCTATCACTTGTTCCTCAAGCCTCCCAAATTGCCATGAACCTCTAACCTTTTGTCACACTTCCTAGCAAACCGTTGGTTGGCTATGTTACCGCTTTGCTCAGCTCCTCTTATAGCGTTGTTAGTTGCAGGTGAAGATGAAGTTTGTTCCTTGTTGGAACATGGAGATGTTGTTCCTTGTTGGAACATGTTTACTTGTTGGGATATCACAATATATCTTATTTAATTAATGCATCTATATACTTGGTAAAGGGTGGAAGGCTCGGCCTTATGCCTGGTGTTTTGTTCCACTCTTGCCACCCTAGTTTCCGTCATATCGGTATTATGTTCCCGGATTTTGCGCCCCTAACGCGGTCGGGTGATTTATGGGACCCCTTGACAGTTCGCTTTGAATAAGACTCCTCCAAAGAAGGCCCAACATTGGTTTTACCATTTGCCTCACCACCACCTACTTTTCCCTTGGGAGTAATTAACCCAAGGGTCATCTTTATTTTAGCCCCCGGCCAATGCTTGTCTAAGTGTTGGTTCAAACTAGAGCCCTTTGCAGCCCACCACGGGAAACTTGAGGGCTGGTTTTAGTTGTAGCGGACTGCTCATCCGGTCGTGGCTCGAGACGAGATACGCGCGCTACTATCGGGGTGTCGGCACGCCGGGAGGTCTTGCTGGTCTTGTTTTATTGTCGTCGAAATGTCTTGTAGCCGGATTCCGAGACTGATCGGTCTTCCCGGGAGAAGGAATATCCTTCGTTGATCGCGAGAGCTTATCATGGGCTGTTGGGACACCCTGCAGGTTTGAACTTTCAAAGCCGTGCCTGCGGTTATGTGGCGATGGGAATTTGTTAATATCCGTTGTAGTAAACTTGAAGCAAACTCTTCTAAAATACACCAACCGTAGCGTAATCGTGAGTGTCTCTTTTCGGGTTGATCGAGAGGAGAACACGGTTTTTGGGTTATGTCCGACGTAAGTAGGAGTTCAGGATCACTTCTTGATCATTACTAGTTGACGACTGCCTTTGTTTCTCTTCTCGCCTCATTTGCGTATGTTAGCCACCATATATGCTTAGTCGCTGCTGCTACCTCACCACTTTATCCCTTCCTTTCCCATTAAGCTTTGCTAGTCTTGATACCCATGGTAATGGGATTGCTGAGTCCTCGTGGCTCACAGATTACTACACCACCAGTTGCAGGTGTAGGTTTGCGATGATCATGACGCGAGAGCGATGTTTGCTTGTATTGGAGTTCTTCTTCCGCTTCTTCTTCGATCGGGGATAGGTTCCAGTCGGCAGCCTGGGCTAGCAGGTGGTGGATATTGTTTGAGTTTCGTTTATGTTTCATCCGTAGTCGGATGTTGATCTTGTATATGATGTTGATGTATTCTTGTGGCATTTGTTCCTTATGTATGTATCCCCATCTATTATGTAATGTTGATGTAATGATATCCACCTTGCAAAAGCGTTTCAATATGCGGGTCTATCCGTGGTGGGACCGTCGAGTTCCTTTTGGATAGGGTCGCATATTGGGCGTGATAAGTTGGTATCAGAGCCTCGACCGACCTTAGTAGCCCCCTTGATTGATCGTGTAGTTTGGCCGATGTTGAGTCTAAAATAAACTATTTTCGGAGTCTAGTTATATCGGAGAGTAGGAATTCTTTTTACTCCTCAGCCCCTTCGTCGCTCTGGTGAGGAATCTTGACGTAGGTGTTTTGAATTACTCCTCTTCCCCTTTAAATTTTCTTTAGGATCACGCAGTTGGTTTTCCGATCGTTGTTCCTCAACTCTTTTATCCGGCGCATTTCTCGTCAAGTTGACTCGAGCCTCTTCATCTTTGAGTTCAATCCTCAGTTGTTTTCTTTTCCCACCCACCCACCCTTCTTCTTATTGGAACCGGAGTCTGTAATCGAGTATCCATCCTACTCATGCGAAGTCTTTGCTTTCTTTCCTATATGATTTCAACCGGTGTTTCCTCTTGAACTCATTCGCTCGCTTCCCTTCCAAGTTGCCTTTGTTTTTTCCGCCTCCCACCCTTTTTCTTCCCGGAGTCCGACTTTCTTCGACCATCTATCTCATTCGTGGAGCCTCTTCGCCTTCCTTAATTATCTCAACCGTGAATTCTCGCTTTGTACGACATTCTTCATCTCTTTCTTTCCCGGTGGATTCAATTCAAGTTTTTCGTTGTCGATCGATTCTTTCCCTCAGCTCAAATATTTCCCTTGCTCGCTCGCCTCTCGCCAGTTTATCCTTCCGAGTGTCAAGACATCTCAGGAGATTTGTCTGTGTTCCAATCAATTCGAGGTTGTCACCTCAGTCAAATATTTCAGTTCTTCCGGTGCATCATCTATCTGTTCAACATCCCTTTACAACGGTGTTTTCTTTTAGTGGGCCCTAACCCACAGGTCTTTTCCCAGGATCTTACCTGACTCTTCTAATTTCCCCGGAGTTATTCTCAATTCTTTTCGGAGTTTGACGTAAGAATGAATTTCATCAGTCAGATGCCTTTCCAAGATCAATTTCAAATCATTTCATTGTTGGCTCAACCACTTTGCTTTTCATTCTCCTGGAGTATCCCAGTAATTTTTGCGGTGTTTCTCGTTGTCATTTGAAGACCGAAGAAGAGTTTTCCTCTAAATCTTGCCCGTTCTCCCAAAGATTCATGGTTCTAGCTTCATGCTATCCTCTCGAATTATTCCGTTTGTCAGAGATTCTTTTCTTCCGGTGCTTCGTTCAAGTATTCTTCAATCAGCTCATGATCTCTTTGTTCTTTTGCATCTAAATCCCCTCTAGCTTATTGGCTCTTCTAATTCAGTCCAGTGATTCATTCTCTTTCGTCAGTCATTTCCGAATTCTTACGGTGGTTCGTTCAAGATTCTTTTCTTTGATGATCATATTAATCCATTCGTTCTTTTCAATCCTACCGGTGGTTCATGAAGACTTTCTCAAGTTTTGTGCTATGTTCCCCCTTAATCCTTTTTCAAGAAGAATAAGTAGTATGCAAAATCCATTGCTTGCCATCAATTTATTTTGATGAAGGATAAGCATACAATAAATCTTATTCTTATTTCATCAAAGTGATTAATCTTTTTCTTCGGAGTTTGTTCTTGAGGAATAAATTCTAGTTCCAAGTCTTTTCATCTTTTCTTTTCCGGAGTTCAGATTTCCTCGGCCATTTCGTCGGAACCTCCATCTAAATCATCGCAACGCTCATCTATTCTTTCATCCTTCATTTTATCTCGTCATCCTTTTGTTACCGGAGTTCTTCACGGTGGTTCTTCATGATTTAATTCATTCTTCAAGAGCTCATCAAGAGTCATTCCATCTTCTCAAGTTCTGATTCTATTCCTTCCATGTTTTAGCCGGAGTGCTACCTAAATCCTTTCAGTCTTATCCGTTTCTTTTCTCATTCTAACCACTCCGGTTAGAACGAGTGCTTTCATAGTCTATCTGATTCTGTGAGCTTTCGATTCTCGGCATTCTCGTCGTTTCTCTCTTCTTCTCGTATGCTCTCGATTCTTTGCTTCTTATCTTGAGTTCTTGTTTCACCTCATCCTTTTTCCTTCCGTTCGGTCCTAAGATCTCGGACGAGATCTCTTGTTAGTGGAGGAGTGTTGTAACGCCCCGGATTCGATGCGCCAGGTGTCCGCTAGTTATTCCCCGTCGTTACCATGTCATTTGCTTGCGTGTTGCACTTTTCCATGTCATCATATGCATTTCATATCATGTCATCATGTGCATTTCATTTTGCATACGTGTTCGTCTCATGCATCCGAGCATTTTCCCCGTTGTCCGTTTTGCAATCCGGCACTCTTATGTCTCCCGGCGCCCCCTTTTGCCTCTTTTCGTGTGCGGATGTTAAACGGTCTCGGAATGTACCGAGGTTTGCCAAGCGGCCTTGGTATAGCACCGGTAGACCGCCTGTCAAGTTCCGTGCCATTTGGAGTCCGTTTGATACTCCAACGGTTAACCGGGTAACCGCAAAAGCCTCCTTATCTTTGCAGCCCAACACCCCCTCCAAAGTGTCCCAAAACCCAGCAAACTCCCTTCCATGCTCTCGGTCGTTCGATCACGATCGTGCGGGCGAAAACCGTGCTTCATTTGGACTCTCCTAGCTCCCTCTACCTATAAATATGTGCTCCTCCGGATTTTTCATCAGTCAAACCCTAGCCTCGCTCTTCCGCCGCCGGACATGTCCGCCACCACGGACATGTCCGCCGCCGCCAGCCACCAAGCGCGCCATGTGGCGTTCGCCGCCCACCACCACCACCAGCCAGCCAGCCAGCCCGCCGCCGCTCCACACGCCTGCCGCCGCCTCCCGCTTCGCCTGCCGCCCCAGATCCGCCTGCCTCGCCGCCGGCGCCGCTCCCGCTGCCGCCTGAAGGACGCCCACCGCCGCCGCCGTGCGAGCCTCGCCACCGCGTTTCTCGCCTCTGCCTGCCGCTTGCCGCTGAGGACCGCGCTGCCGCTTGCCTGCTCTGCCCCCGCCTCCGGCCGACGAAGCTCGCCTTGAGCTCGCCTCGCCACCCTCCGCCGCTTGCGTGCTTCTCGCTGCGCGCCACGCGCCCTCGCCCGCCCGCTGCCGCCACTCGCCGGCGCTGGCCCTGCCGCCCTCGCATTCAACTCCGCCCGAGCCTCGCCGGAGTTTCGCCGAGCCGCATCCCCGTCCGCCCGGATCGGGACGAGATCCACCAGAGCTCATCCAAACGCGCCCCAGCGTCCTCGAACCTCGGATCCCGCCATCCCTGCTTACTTTTCCTCCCGTATGAAAATCCACTAAGTCCCAGATTTCTGTCATTATCATGCCATATTCGTCATGCCGTATCTCTGCATCCGTAGCTCCGTTTTGGGCGTATAATATGTCGAATTGTTCGTCTCAACGAGTACATCATTTCATCTCATTGCATCATTTTCATTTGAGCTCATATGGATGCCCGAAATGCTGTTAGAACAGGGCTATGTGATGTTAGTTTCAGATTCTTATCAGAACATGCACTTTTGTCATTATTGCCATGATTGATGTGTGCACCCTATGAACTTGAGTCCTAAATGTGTTTTGTACTATGCCATGCCATCTTTACAGGGGTGTATGTCATGTATTTTTTTGATCTCTTTGGTGACTAGCACAAGCATGCAAACTAGGCTTCATGATGTTGCTGATTTCAGCCCCTGTTTTGCTGATATTTTTATGCCATGTAAACTTGATGCTACCGAGAGATCCATGCTTATTTTGAGATACTTCAGTAAGGATGTTCTGAACATATGGTTATTCTATATCCATCCATGCCCTTGTTTGCAATTATGGAGTGCCATAGCTTGAGTCAATCGAGCTCTACTTTTGCTGTAAAATGTTTCATGGCAGATTGTTTACATGTTATTCAATTTTGCCAAGGTTGTTGTAGTTGATCCGTGTATGCTATGATGTTGTTCTTGCCATGTATAGCTTCTATGCCATGTCTTCTTGATGGATGTATGCTTAGTTTATCATGTATTGCTCTGTGGTGAGTGATTCAAGCTCACCAACATGCCTACTTGTTATCTGTTTATGTCATGCTCCAGTTTTGCACTAAGTCTGAATCTGTTTATGTTTTTGCTATATTCACATGCTTGCAACTGTATTTTCTGATCCCTTTTGGCTTATGGTCACTAAGGGACTTTTGTTCTATGCAATTAGTAGATTCATGCCATGCCTTTTTTTGCCATGTTAAGTTCCTGTAGCATGTTGTTTCATAGCTCTAAACATGTTAACCTGATGTTATTTCTGCCATGTCCTGTGAATTCTGCTAAGTCTGTGAACCTGATATTATATGCAATCTTGCCATGTCTTTTGAGCATGTTCTAGTGATTTCTGGAGATAGCTCAGTGTTCATGTTTTGTCATGCTTTACCTGTACATCATGCCCATGCCTTTTGTTCTCATGTTAAGATGCTTTAGCTTGTTGTTTTGATGCTTGCTTTATGCCTAGTTGCTGTTTTGGACAGATTGTTGCTATAACTTGTTTCATGTGTATGTGTTGAACCGTTGCTCCGTTTTGAGTGTGCTCTATATGAAACTTGCTTGATTTTGCATGTAGTTTCATATTATCATGTTGCATCCTTGTTTTGATGTGTTTGCTTGATGTTTGGATGCATTTTGCATCAATGCCATGTTTAACTTGTTTTGCTCATATCTTCTAGGCCGTAGCTCCGAATTAAATGAACTTTATATGTAACTTGACTAGAATTTCATGTAGATCATCTTGGTGCATCTTAACTTGCTGTTTAACAACTTGAACATAAGGTTTATTCAGATCTGGACCAATTTCGAAATTTGCATATGAGGACTTACCGGAATTGTTCTATGTTGTCCCCTGCCTCATTTAAACTTGCTTTGATGTGTTGTTCTTGTTTGCATCATCTCTTGCCATGAGTAGATTCATGTAGTCTTGTCATGCATCATGCTCGTTTGTGCATCATGCCTTGTTCATGTGTGGTGTGTTTACTATGTTGTGTGCTTCTTCTTGTTAGTTCCCGCTTGCTATGATCGTGAGGATTCGCTCGCTCACGCTTGGTTCGCCTTCATGGCTTCATCTTCTTCATGGACTCGTTCTTCTTCCTTGCGGATTTCAGGCAAGATGACCGCTACCTTGGATCTCATCACTATCATTGCTATGCTAGTTGCTTCGTTCTATCGCTTTGCTGCGCTACCTATCACTTGTTCCTCAAGCCTCCCAAATTGCCATGAACCTCTAACCTTTTGTCACACTTCCTAGCAAACCGTTGTTTGGCTATGTTACCGCTTTGTTCAGCCCCTCTTATAGCGTTGTTAGTTGCAGGCGAAGATGAAGTTTGTTCCTTGTTGGAACATGGAGATGTTGTTCCTTGTTGGAACATGTTTACTTGTTGGGATATCACAATATATCTTATTTAATTAATGCATCTATATACTTGGTAAAGGGTGGAAGGCTCGGCTTATGCCTGGTGTTTTGTTCCACTCTTGCCGCCTCTAGTTTCCGCCATATCGGTATTATGTTCCCGGATTTTGCGCCCCTAACGCGGTCGGGTGATTTATGGGACCCCTTGACAGTTTGCTTTGAATAAGACTCCTCCAAAGAAGGCCCAACATTGGTTTTACCATTTGCCTCACCACCACCTACTTTTCCCTTGGGAGTAATTAACCCAAGGGTCATCTTTATTTTAGCCCCCGGCCAATGCTTGTCTAAGTGTTGGTCCAAACTAGAGCCCTTTGCAGCCACCACCTCGGAAACTTGAGGGCTGGTTTTAGTTGTACGGACTGCTCATCCGGTCGTGGCTCGAGATGAGATACGCGCGCTACTATCGTGGTGTCGGCACACGCCGGAGGTCTTGCTGGTCTTGTTTTATTGCTGTCGAAATGTCTTGTAGCCGGATTCCGAGACTGATCGGGTCTTCCGGGAGAAGGAATATCCTTCGTTGATCGCGAGAGCTTATCATGGGCTTGTTGGGACACCCCGCAGGTTTGAACTTTCGAAGCCGTGCCATGTTATGTGGCGATGGGAATTTGTTAATATCCGTTGTAGTAAACTTGAAGTAAACTCTTCTAAAATACACCAACCGTAAAGCGTAATCGTGAGTGTCTCTTTTCGGGTTGATCGAGAGGAGAACACGGTTTTGGGTTATGTCTCGACGTAAGTAGGAGTTCAGGATCACTTCTTGATCATTACTAGTTGACGCACTGCCTTTGTTTCTCTTCTCGCCTCATTTGCGTATGTTAGCCACCATATATGCTTAGTCGCTGCTGCTACCTCACCACTTTATCCCTTCCTTTCCCATTAAGCTTTGGTAGTCTTGATACCCATGGTAATGGGATTGCTGAGTCCTCGTGGCTCACAGATTACTACACCACCAGTTGCAGGTGCAGGTTTGCGATGATCATGACGCGAGAGCGATGTTTGCTTGTATTGGAGTTCTTCTTCCGCTTCTTCTTCGATCGGGGATAGGTTCCAGTCGGCAGCCCTGGCTAGCAGGTGGATATTGTTTGAGTTTCGTTTATGTTTCATCCGTAGTCGGATGTTGATCTTGTATATGATGTTGATGTATTCTTGTGGCATTTGTGCCTTATGTATGTATCCCCATCTATTATGTAATGTTGATGTAATGATATCCACCTTGCAAAAGCGCTTCAATATGCGGTCTATCCTTGGTGGGACCGTCGAGTTCCTTTTGGATAGGGTCGCATATTGGGCGTGATAGCTAGCTCTATTTATAGTGGAGGCCCCGGCCTCTTCCCAAATATTGAGCGGAAGGGCCAACAATTGGCCATTTTGAAGGGGAACATCTAGTACACTTATCCTGACTAAAGTCGGTCCTCGCCGCCAAAGAATCTGACCAGAACGCCGGCTTGGGCTCCACGATGACCTCCTTCCCGCTGCTCACTGGTCTTGGTCTTCTTGCACCGAATGGTTGCTTTTACCTGATGCCTTGGCCTCGCGCTTGCCTCCTTTGCACCAAAGAGGAAATGAGGACATCATGTTGGCTGGCACTCACCGGCGCTGCGTGGTCGCCATGGCTTGCGCCATGGGCACCTCGTGAGGTACCTCGCTTGATCTCTCCGCCTCCTCGCGAATCCAGCTCGACGAGGCTGTGGCTCGAGGAAGCTCCCTGTCCGCACCTTCATGAGGCTTGGCCCTCGTGAGGGTCTTGAGCTTGTGTTGATGAAGATGGGCCAGATCACACCCCTTGAGCCACGCCTCACCCGCAGTAGGCAGTCCTGGTGCCCCTGCTCCTGTAACGCCCATGTGGGCTACATGATGTTTTCTTTTTCTAATAAGTTTAAAGAACTGTGTTATCATTGACATGATAACCCACCCTTGGGGGCTACAGTGATTCTTCAAAGTAGTTATATTTGAAAACCGACTTATCATTGACATGATAACCCGCCTTGGGGGCTATAGGTGATTCTTCAAAGTAGTTATATTGAAAGAACCGCTTATCATTTGCATGATAACCCGGCCCTGCGCTTACAATTTGGAATCTATAGATATTTCTTCAAGTCTTCACCATACTCATAGATTTTCCTATGATCAAGACTTGGGGCTATACATGTGACATAATAGGAGAAAAATGAAGCATACCTCATACTTTTTCTTCATTATATGTACCAAGTTGGCCTCCATGTCCCGAACACTTTGTACTTAAGCTGCCAAATAGCCTGATACACCTCTTCTCTGGCGCTAAGTGCCTCACAGTTCGGTAGTTCAAGTTTTGTTTTGCCCTTTTCTAGCAAGGGCGACTGCCGTGTCAAACCGCGGATCTCGGTAGGGGGTCCTGAACTGCATGCCTAGGCGGATGGTAACAGAGACAAGGGACACGATGTTTTTACCAGTGTTCGGGCCTCTCGATGGAGGTAATACCCTACCCCGCTTGATTAATATTGATGATATGGGTAGTACAAGAGTAGATCTACCACGAGATCAAGGAGGCTAAACCCTAGAAGCTAGCCTATGGTATGATCGTTGTTCGCCCCACGGACTAAAACCCTCCGTTTATATAGACACCGGATAGGTTAGGGTTACATGTAGTCGGTTACAATGGTAGGAGATCTACATATCAGATCGCAAGCTTGCCTTCCACGCCAAGGAAAGTCCCATCCGACACCGGACGAAGTCTTCAATCTTGTATCTTCATAGTCTTGGAGTCCGCCGTGACGATAGTCCGCTATCCGGACACTCCCTAGCCCGGACTCCTCAAGAGTCTCTCGAACCAGCTTCAATGACGACGAGTCCGGGCGCGATATTGTCTTCGCATTGTAAGGCGGGTTCTCCTCCGAATACTTCATAGAAGGTTTTGAACACCAGATAGTGTCCGCTCAAAACAAGTTCCACATACCACCGTAGAGAGAATAGTTTTTGCACAGATCTGCCGACGCATCACGGGCGTGACATCACACCACGGCCGTGCATTTATATGAATCGCTTTTTATCGTCCCACCTCAGCGCTTAGCGAGGCGTTTTTGGCACGCCTTTATCAAAGCATAGATCGTGCCTCTTATTCCGGATTCTCATCAATACGGACGGGTGAACCCATCCGCGCCATTGATTACGGCGCTTGGGAAATAAGCGAGTTTTACCAGCTGGTGGGGACGATAGCTTCATTCATTCCATATAAGGGATATGATCCACCTTTTCACCCACGCCTTCTTCCTCCTTTGCTTATCCATTTCCGCACACTCGAGCCCAGCCTAAGTCCGCACATCCCACCTCAACCTTCTCCAACCAAGTCAGAGCGGAGGCAGGATGGCCTCCTCCGGCCACGGAGGGGCACATCACAAGACTGCGGGAGGCCAACATTTGTCCGGGCGACATCGCGCACAGGCTGCCCGATGCTGGGTAGCTTATTCCAACCCCGGCCCCATGAGAGGGTGGTGTTTCTCCCCACTTCCTCCGCTGGACTAGGTTTTCCACTTCACCCATTTGTCCGGGGCTCATGTTCTACTACGCCTGACTTCCACGACCTGGCCTCAATTTCATCCTCAACATCTCGGCTTATCGTCAGGTGCGCAGGCCTTCCTTCAGATTCAGCCCCACTTCAGCTTATGGCTGAAGATCTTCAACGCCCGCCGATGGTAGTGGGCGGTCACAAGCAGAGTGCGGAGGCGCCATGGTTGGCAAGATGGCCAAGGTCCTATGGCTCGAGGGCGCTTTTGTGGAGACAATAAAGGGGTGGCAATCGGGTGGTTCTACATCACCAAGCCACGCGACTTAATGGGTGGCGGCCTCAATTCAGATCTGGCTTCCCACACGGCTCGCCATTGAAAGAGACGAGCCTCGGGCGTGGGGAATTTGGACGAGCTATCCGACTTCAAACATGTGTCTGCAACCTCCGTGGACAAGAATCTCAAGCTTGTCGACGAATCCGTGATGCTCATCCGCCGGATTCTCCCATGCCAACAGCGGCCCTTTAATTTGTGGAGTTCGATCCGCACAAAGATCAACCTTGAGCCAATTTCTTCACACTATGTACGTAAGATGCCCGGAAGGTGCTGTTCAAGGGTGCCGGGCTCGCATCCGCTAACAAAGATCGCGGGTACAGCTCGCCAAGCGCTGCCGGGCGAGGTAAGTTATTTTACCCTTTACGGACTCTTTTTCATAGATTGACTCTATGTGGGATCTAAAACTCCCTAGTCTTTGACAGATCTGGTCAAGACGCCTCGACAGGTTAATCTGTCCGCCCTTTGCCGGAAGACCGGAGGACGCCTGATTGACGGGTTGCTGGCTCCGGCGCCCCATGTGGTGCCGAGAAGAAGGCAAAGAAGGAGGCCAGGGAACTCAAGGAGCTCCCGACGCCAGTGCCGCCGATTCTGAAGGTAATCTTCTCCCGAGGACGAGGAGGAGGAAAAAGCTTTCGCCCAGCGGGGAGGACAGGAAAGGAAGGTCCGCCTCTAACTAGGGAGGCCGAGGGTCCAAGAAGGAAGAACCCCTTCCTCCGGACTTCTCCAACAATGTCGACGACGACGAGGAGGATTGGCTCATACAAGGGCCAAGCTCTCGCGAGATCGTAAGTGTCCTGATACCCATGGCTTTTATTATTGCAAAGTGTTCTCTAATATCGAACATCGTGCAGCCCGCCTAAGGGCGAAGTTCGCCGATTCATCGAGCGGGTCCTCGGCCTCGCCGGAATGGAGAGTACTTGCCTCGACCGCCTCCTCTCCCCACGCCATGGACGACACCGAGGTGGTGCCCCAAGGGGGGCTTGGTCAAGAGGAGGTGCGCAGGAGGAGCCACAAGGCAACCTCCCTGACTCCAGCGCAGTGGGGGCAAGACCCCAGGCTCTAAGTTCGACTCGTCCGATTCCATGCCGGAACCATAAGCGGTTCCAAGTCCGCCATGTAATCCTTCGCAAGAAGGTAAGACGCCGTGTCCTTCGGCCCAACCGAGGCACCGGATAGCTTATCGGAGGCGCTTAACAGTTGCTTTCCATCGAGGAGCACCGACTATTATGAGTGCGGTGATCCGACAGTTCACCGCCAAGAGCGGACTGATCAAGCTCGCATCAGCCTTCTAATGTGCTTTGAGGTAAGTTTAGAATATGTAAAATATTACCGACAGACAGAAGCTCTCGATGCTTAGTTCGTGTTCGGAAAGAAAAGCCGGACTAAGGATCTAAAAAAGATATACGCAGGAGTCTAACATAAGTATGTCAATATGGGAATGCAGGCACCGCCGACCTCTCGCCAGACCGACCGTGGAGGTCAATGCATTGAAGCAGTACCTCGAGCGGTCCGAGAACGAAGCTCGACAAGCCAAGAAGCAGCTCGAGGACAAGGAAGGTAAGTAATACTTATTAAAGAAATACCTTATAGAAAAGGTTTTGCTGTAAAAATAATAGGAATAACTTGTACTACAGGGCCACGAACAAGGTGGCGACCTCAAGGAAGCGTGTCCGTGGGTCGAAACAAAGCGGGCTATGGAACGCACCGAGCGAGAGAAGGGGAGGCGCAGCTGGCTACAGGCGGCAAGAGCTCCAAGCTCGTGGAAAAACACGAGGGTTTGAGCGTGACTCAAGACTCGAGAGTTCGAGCTCGCCTGCTCTTGAGAGTGCCAAAGCTGCAAGGCCGAGGCCCAAAAGCCTCTCCAAGAAATTGAGTCGTTGAAGAAGATAGCGCGGTAAGGCATTCTTTATGCAAAGCAAGCATGAAAGTGAATTACCTATTACTTACCCGGATTCGAGCTCTCCAGAGCATTCGCAGATTTGCCTCAGAGGTGTCTCGATGCTGCCGATTCTACCAAGGCCAAGGAGGGAGCTCGACGAAAAGGTGTTCTGTCTCACTATGCCGAGGTTGACATCCGGTGCTTCGAGCGACCAGCTGAAGCAGCTGGTCGAGCTCCACAAGGTCGCCGAACAGGCCATGAAGGGCCTTGTAGCTGGGTGTGGCCAGCTGAAGCCATGCCTCGGAGCTACTTCTGGCTTGGTGTAGCGGGCTGGTGGACGCCTGTCCACGGATTGAAGTCATCAAGCGCCTGGTCTGCATTGAAGGTGTCCGTTGGCCTTGCCCAAGCTAAAGTGCACTAGGGCAAGCTGGATGCGGAGAAGCTTGTGACGGACGGGCCACTCAAGGGCAAGGAGCATCAGACGCCCGAGATGTACTATGAGGGCCTCCTCAAGGGTGCCCATTTAATAGCGGATGAGTGCTCCAGATGTAATTTTGAATAGACTCTGATTTGTTATCCCAGACGCTGAAAACTTGTTCATATAAAAGCTAAGCAACACTTGTTAATTTAAAATATTACCTTCTAAGGCGGTCGCTTATCAAATTTGAGATGGCAAGTCGTTATTTCAAATTTCTGCACACGAAAAGCAGGGTGTTCGGATAAACTTGAGCACTCTTGTTCCCATTCTTGGGTCCATCTAGGAGGTGCTCAACACAACAAACAAGGCAACTAGACTTATAATGCTTGAGCACCTCACTTAGCCATAGAATTTATAATTTTAAATTTCATGGTTCTCGTATTCGAAGACTGAAGTTCGGGCGCCATCCACGCCTTTGACAGACAATTCCCTCGCCTAAGCGCATAAGTCTTTAGGGACCCAAAAACCTCTCGAACAGCGACCAGCTCGCCTCCTATCATGACGGCCAGTTTTAGCTTTCCACTAAGGTGCTCGACCCAGCTCAACTGGGCACAATCGCAGTTGGTTCTCCTGTGCAACCTTAGATTTATATAGCGGAACGTAAGGTACCAAAATACGGAGCTGGGAAAACCCAACTATTGACCCAAGACATGATTCGAGCCAATTCATATAATGCTATAAGTTCGGGCGCCAGACTTGTGAAAGTGTTCGGACTTATCACACCATAATTTTGGGATAGTCAAGCCCTCGGTATTGGCCGTGCACTAAAGTGTACGGTGCAACATGTCATGAAAAGAACTATATATATGGATAAATAAAGAGTGCAATAATAGGCAAAAGCTATGCATTGTTTATTCAAAAGGTACTGCAATGAAGGCGTGATTTATACAAATAGTGCGATAAGCAAGGAATGGGACTATCTAATATGTCCTCTCCAGGTAGGCTGCGGATGATATGTAAAACAGGTATAATGCTCGTAATAGAGACCACCTGAACACTCGACGAGCCGCTTTCCTGGCTGTTGCATCGGAGTTCGGCAATTTAGTGTTTGACAGACTTCCGAACACGGAGTCCTGAAAGTGAGAAAAAGAAAAAAGAAAAAGAAAAGAATGACACAATCGGAGCCCCCTAGTGGTCGAGCCGCATTTTTGGCGCAGCTGGTCGTGCTCCTCCCCATATGCCCATGGTATCTCCAGAAAGTAATTATGTACGCTGAACACTTAGCTTCGCACTTTCGTGAGGGCTGGGTTAATGGATTGCTACGCTGCGGTTTGAATCGTGCACAGCGGTCTTGTTGTAGGTTACCTGGCGCGCTTTGGCGTGTCCCACGCTTAGTGGATTTGACTCGAGAATTGTCGTGAGAGGCTGCTTTGCACTCTCGCCGCCGAGGGCTACCATGTGCTCCTCCGCTCGGAGAGAGCGCTCGTGTTTCCATTGACCGTGATTACCTCGAGGACTCGCATCTTGAGCTTGAGGTATGCGCGGCACCGCATTGAACTTTGCAATGCGGTTCGTCTGAAAGCAGCGTATGATAGCCGCCAAGGAATGGGACGATGTCAAGATTAACTCTTCGCTTCGAAGTTATGCGGGATCCAAGACCACTTCAGTGTAATCGAGCCCGCATAACCGGCCTCTACACCCGGTATGACGCCTTTAAAGGTCGCTTTGTAGGTTTAACTTTGAGGGTCTATGCCCATTTTGCACACTGATCCCGATAAAGCAGGTTCAGTCGCCGCCGGCCCATCAGACTCGTTAGGTGAAATCCACAATAATTGGGTCAAGAACCAATGTGGCGAAACCGCTGTGATGAATGCTAGTGGGTGGTCCTTCGATCAAGGTGATCCGCAGAAGACCATAGGTTGAACTTTGGGGCGACCGCACCATCGTGACATATACGCCCTTTAGTGCACGCCCAATCCCTTTTGGGTATGTGGGTATATGATATCATGCTCACCGTCCGCACTTGTGTGGGAAAACCCTTCTCGCCTCTCTATTGTTCGGGCGTCGGGCTCTTCTCGCCATTGCTATGCAGCCCTTGTCATTGAGTTCGCACTTAACTTGCTCGCTTGTTTGAACACCCAACAATCCCTGCTGGTGTGATTGGTTGTTTTGGGTGCCATGTATCGCACAAGCGATCGAGAATTCGTCCAAGTTGGACGGGCCCGGGTATTTTTTTGAATGGCTTCTTCCACTGACCGGTTTAGAGCCTCGAATCCGCATTGACGCATCAGATCTTTAGCATTATCGCCAGCACGCGCCTTGTTCTTGTTGCGACGCCGACCGCCATTGCTGTCCTTGGTATCTGAACTATCGTGGTGTTTGGCTGTTGTTTCTTCTCGAGCTAGCTAGCTGTCCTCTCCCGCACAAAAAGCGTAGTCATGAGGGTTGTGAGGGCTGCCATAGATTTCGCTTTTCCTGCCCTAGGTGCCGCAAGCCACCTGTCATGGATGTTATGTTTGAAGGATGCAAGGGCCTCTCAGATCCCGGACAAATAATGATTTGATTTTTCTTTGTGAGGAACCGTGGTCTGTAATTGTCCCGCCGATTCTTCCGGGTGCTGAATTATGTGGCTAAGGTCATCGGCGCGTCGTGGTCGCATATACATGTGCCATGGAAGTTATCAAGGAATGCGGTTTCCGTGTCCTCCCAACAACCAATTGATTCTGCCGGCAAGTCGTTGAGCCAATGCCGAGCTGGTCCTTTAAGCTTGAGGGAGGTATTTGATGGCATGTAGATCATCACCAAGGGCCATGTGGATATGGAGGAGATAGTCCTCGATCCGCACTGCAGGATCTGTGGTACCATCCTATGATTCGATGTTTACGTTTGAAGCCCCCGGGATTTGATGATCCATTACTTCGTCTGCGAAGCATAGTGGTGTGCGCGGCGCCTCAGACATTATATCACGACGTAGCTCATATGAGCTTTGTTCATCGTGTTCGCCCGCCGGTTTGTTGTATCCGCGCGACGGTAATCATCCCACGTCATACGCCCACGATCCGTAGATCGATCTTGTGTGTTTTGCCTTATCCTCCAATATATCTCACAAGTCCGGCGGTTTTCCCTGCCTTGGTACTTTTTGAGCGCGCCGGGTGTGGTATGAGCAGAGGGCCGAGAGGTTCGTCAGCGCCACGGGTGGCCGGGTCTACCATGTCGCGCGCTTAGTTACTTGGGTGCTTCCTCCTCTAGTCGAGGCAACGATATACGCGCTTGGGGTAGCTTTTGAGGGGCGCTCGAAGTTCATACTCTTCGCTGCAAGGACTTCACCCATCCGTCGCCTAGCAGTGTCTTGATCAGCTCTAAGCTGTTGCTGCTTTTTCTTGAGGCTGCTTGCCGTTATAAGCCTGCGCTTGAAACGCCCTGTTCGGCGCGGATTCTCAGTACACGACAAATTCGCTGTTGCCGAGGCTTGCCTCATCTTCGGAGGGAGGCGAGCAATTATCGCCCTCGACCTTTTTCTCGCCAGACCGTCAGGCGGATTCTGCTTCTCCTCCTCCCGCGCTTGAGTCCTCTCGGGAGGGGTTTCTTCAAGACTGTCTGGGGTGTTATTATCTCCGTGGTCGGAATCACCGCTTTTATTGTGGCGGATTTAGAGCGGCGCCACTGACGCCGGCGCTTGGTTGTTTCTTGAGGGTCATCCTCCGCTGTTCCATCGCTGCTCCTATATTTTGGGATGTCCACCATGTATATGTCAAACGACGAGGTGGCCTTCCAAAGGCCTCGTAGGCGCTGGGTCTTGGTCGCCTCCCGTGTCGCCCATACTGCCGACGCTTCTTCGAGTCGGGTTTAGCATGTCGGTTAAATCATCGGCAGAGAGCTACAAAGTGGGTGGTGGTGTATGCTGAATTTTGCTTCAGATCCCAACCTTCCCGCCCACGTCCGCCAGGCTCTCCGGATAAGAGAGAGACTTTAGTGAATTCGTAATGTCACCAAAGGGCGAAAAGGAAAGATGTCCGCGGCAGTTGAACTCCATAACGGGCGCCCAATCGGATTCGATTGGCAGGGGCGCGAGGGTTCGAGTCCGGAGGGAGTCCGCACCGGAGTTGAGGTCTTCGCAGCGACATGGATGGAGTTCGCCCAATCGCCAGAGATTGTAGCCCCGAGGCGGTGTCCAACCACTCGCCCTCGATCGGGGAATCCGCCCTGCATTAAGGGTCGGAGGATGCCGGTGCGGCCTCCGTGGCACCGCTCGCCGCAGAGCCAGATCATGCCCATCGAGACAAAGGCGCACGCTTGGCTGCGGCTCGAATCTGTCAAGATCAAGTCTCCGCGGATATCGGCCGAGATAGTTCAAACTTCCAAATCTGACCTGCATGGCCAGGGGCGAAGCTTTCGATCTGCTCCAGATGGCTGCTTAATTGCCTGCAGCAGTAAAAGCCGATCACGTAAGATCTGTCCGGGAGAAAAGTCTCACCTCGACCGCGCTGTTGTTGATGATCAAGGAGCCATCGGGCCTATTGGTGACGCACACGTAGGAACTCCTCAATGAAAGCACCAATGTCTGTGTAAAACCGCGGATCTCGGTAGGGGTCCCGAATCGTATGCCGCCTAGGCGGATGGTAACAGGAGACAAGGGACACAATGTTTTTACCCAGGTTCGCCCTCTCGATGGAGATAATACCCTACCCTCGCTTGATTAATATTGATGATATGGGTAGTACAAGAGTAGATCTACCACGAGATCAAGGAGGCTAAACCCTAGAAGCTAGACTATGGTATGATCGTTGTTCGTCCCACGGACTAAAATCCTCCGGTTTATATAGACACCGATAGGTTAGGGTTACACAGTAGTCGGTTACAATGGTAGGAGATTTACATATCCGACGCTGCTTGCCTTCCACGCCAAGGAAAGTCCCATCCGGACACGGGACGAAGTCTTCAATCTTGTATCTTCATAGTCTTGGAGTCCGGCCGTGACGATAGTCCGCTATCCGGACACCCCTAGTCCGGACTACCTCAGATTTCTTTGGCTGAGTGCTTAACTAGCACGTTGAGGTCTTGGTTGTTTTCCTCACTCGCCCCAATGATAGAAATGGCATCATTGTTCTTCTGTGAAGAGTTTTTTAGTGGGCTTGATAGGACTTGAAGGAATAGGACTTATGGATCACGATTATCCGCCGGGTTGGCATCAATGGTCGATCTTCAACAACAGCTGCTTCAGCTTGTGGCAGCATCTTGTTTGTTGTAATGCTCTTTAGGGTTTTTGGTGTTGGCTTCCAAGGGTTACCAAGCACCTCCTCCTCCGACCAGGAATTTCAAGGGCCTTGGAAGAATCGCCAATCTTTCTTTTCTTGTTCTTAGCTTTGATCCTGTGATCAAGTTGGATAGTAAGATGTATATGTTAATGTTGTTCGCCATCAAGGTGAGTATAAGTACTTATGTAAGTGCATCTAGTGCCCTTAGTGATTTTGGTGTATTGAAGACTTATAGGTTAAGGGACTAATGTGTTTATGAGTGTACACATGTCTATAAGTCTATGAGGAGTTTGATATTTACAGAGAAAGTCGACTTAAAATGAAGTTCTTCGATCAAGACTTTGGATTTCAAGACTTTGAAAGTGAAGAAATTGGTGTGACCTTGAAGACTTGGTATTCATTTGAGGAACATGAAGCGTGAAGACTTTTGTTTTCAAGTTTCATTTTCTTCTTCTTGAGTCATAGGAAACACCCCATCGTTAAAGGGGGTCGAGGAAATACTAAGGAAAAATTTCCATGTGATGCTCAACTCAAAATCTTACACCTACCAACCTTCTCGAAAGTGAAGCCATTGAAATCTCATATGTTCAGTCAATTTCTTCAAAGTGATGAGACGAAGTTCTTCCGGTCACGAGGAATTTGTTCCGACAGAGGAGTTAGGAATTGCCAAAGGCGGATTGCCTACACAAAGGAGGAAGATGATAGCCCCGAGGAATTTGTACCTCAAATTTCCGAATGCTGGCTGCTATACGCGCCACCTGTCCTAAAATATCTTATCCACCTAACGGTCATATCATTGAATGGCATTTATGTCTTATCATGTCGGTTGCCCCTAGGCTATAAATAGCCACCCCTACAACCACTAGCTGGATGTCTTCTCCGAGAGAAACCGACACTTGTCATTTGAGAGCATCCCATCCTCCGAGGACTTTGAGCAAAAATCATCAAGGAGGAAAACCCAAACCCAAACACCTACAAACCTAAAGTGATTGAGCATCATCAAGAGATTGATGTCGTAAATCGCCAACGGGCAGCTGCAATGTCTCGCCCTCATCCAACAGGGTCTAAAGCTGTTTGTTTAGCTACCTCGTTGTCCGCTTCAACATAAGCTGCTACACGAGGTGAGTCATGATGGATATCACTAGGAGAACCGCCCGCCTGTGAGACCATGAAGAACGGCGATATCCTCCGCCGATCCAAGGTGTAGTGTTGATGCTCCATAACACAGATGGTAACTCGACTCAACAACTCAAGGCCCGCTGTAACGGAACCATAAGCCGGGCTTGATGCCTCGAAGATATCCCGTTAGCTCTCTCGCTGGCCATTGACTGGGTGAGCCATCGATGAAACGCTGCCGGATGTGCTCACGCTCACATAATTCCTTCATAGCACCTTTAGATGATTAGTACCATTATCGCGAATGATACTGTGTGGAAAGTTTCTAACCGGAAAATCACCTTCTTAATGAATTGAACCGTGGCTGCATCACACTTGCTTCACGGGCCCGCTTCTACCCACTTTGTAAATTTGTCAACCGCCACCAAAAGGTGGGTCTTCTTGTCCTTGGACCGCTTGAAAGGTCTTGACCATATCGAGCCCCCCAAGTTGCAAATGGCCAAGTAATTGAATCATCCTCAATTTTGAGCCAAGCACAAGAGCGCATCTTGAGAACTTCCGACACCATTACATCGCTTAACCAGATCCTCCGGATCAGCATGAGCAGTCAACCAATAGAAACCGCGATTTAAACGCTTTAGCCACTCGTGAGATTTTGAACCAGGCCGAGCTGGTCCCTTTAGCTTGAGGGGAGGTATTTGATGGCGGAAGGTCATCCCCATCAGCCGTGGGTATGTGTAGGATAAAGTCTCGATCCACTTCGGGTCTTATTCCGTCAGATGTTCACAGGTTTAAAGTCTCGGGAATTCGTTGTGGTCCAAGATTTATCAAGAAAGCAGGTGAGCAGCCCTTCAGATCCGGATGCTGTGGCATGTCGTCGGTTGTTGTTGTGTCCAAAGGTTTATTCCGACTGGTATGCGATTGGCATAATCATTTTGGTGACCATAGTCCTCCGGGTATGTCCTTGGATCCATAAACGGACCTGGTTGCGCCAAATTTTCATTCAGGTGTTCACGTGAATCGTAGGCGCGCGGTAGCCGCTTTGTTGCAGCTAATGGCGGCATGGCTTCGCCGTCGAACTCGCAGTAGCTTGCATTTGGATGATAGCTCTTTGTATGGCGATCATCTCCAGATCTTTCTTCGGTTCAGCACTTTGTTCCATCTACGGTTGAGCTGCTTCCTCAGCGGCTTTGAGCCGCTGATTCTGCTTCTTTAGACTTCTTGTGGTGGCCGTAAGCTTTCTATGGAGGTTATCTCGTTCGCATGTTTTTCCGGATTGCATCATTATCCGACTGCATTCTCTGCTGGTTCGGCTTTGATGACTCTCTAAGGCCCTGCTCCGAATCTGTGTTCGGTGACTGGTTCATCCCGCTCCATCGCTGGATCCATATGGTCGCTTGTTGCCTTCGAGTTGATTGTAGTATCGATCCTTCCGCGCCTATCACTATTTTTATCGTTGGACTTAGAACGCGCCTCGCGCTGCTTTGGCTTTTGTCCGGGGTTTTATCGCTCGATTGTTTTGTCCTTGGGCGATCCACCATGTATATGTTGTGTGACGAGGGGAAGTCCGCCCTATAGATTCCGTGATCTTCTATTGCATCGCCGCCCATACCGCCGATGTCCGCTGGAGTCGGGTCGCACGCTGGTAAATCATCAATCGTGGCTATGAAGTGGGTGGTGGGCAAAGAATTTTTGTCGCTCGCCCCACTCGGACGGACGCAGTTTGGCCTGTAAGTTTCACAAAGAGAGTTTTTTCATTTCAGCATGTCGCCAAAGGGCTTAGTGCCGAAAGATGTCCGCGGTGGTAACTCCATTACGGAGCCCAACCTGGCTCGCCTGCCTGGAGGCGCGGACCGACTCAACATCCGGATACGATTCCAGAGGTCCAAGTCGAGGCCACCACAGAGGTAAGGGTCTGTTCGGCCCCACCGCCGACACAGCGATCAAGGGTCCAACCTCCGTCCCGTGCAATGCAGCCTGCTCCAGATTTAGGTCCGAGGCTAATGCGGGGTGATACCCTCAACTTTGTCCGATAGAGGGTCAAGCCGTGCTCGCCGTGACTATCCTGCACCGTGTTATTGACGGTGATTGAAGGAGCCATCGAGCCCCGAAGCGACGCAGGAACTCCAATGAAAGCACCAATGTCGGTGTCAAACTGGCATGGATCTCGGTAGGGGTCCTGATATGCGCCAAGGCTGATGGTAATAGGAAGCAAGGGACAGATGTTACCCAGGTTTGGGCCTATCGGATTTCGGTTCGCACCTCTAGGTTCGAACTCCTGGGTGCCATGAGATCACCCTCCAGCCTACCTACACCTCGTCGCCTCGCAAGGATCTAAACTACACAGAGAGCAACACAAGGGACAAGGTTTATACTCGTTCGGGCCACCATTATGTGTAATACCCTACTCCAAAGTGTGGGGTGGTGGATTGCCTCTGTGGGCTGATGATGAACAAGATAAGAAGAACAGCTCATGAGGGTCCGTTTGGCCAAGCATTAACTGCTAGGGCTCTCTCTCTCTCTTCCAAGATGCCTCTACCCTATGGGTGGCTAGTCCTATTTACAGAGGCCCTGGGCTCTTCCCAAATATTGAGGGAAGGGCGCCAATAATCGGCCATTTTGAAGGGGAACATCTAGTACACTTATCCCCGACTAAAGTCGGTCCTCGCCGCCAAGGACTCCGACGGTGACGCCGGGCTTGGGCTCCATGATGACATCCTTCCGCCGCTCGCTGGTCTTGGTCTTGTTGCACCGAAATGGTTGCCTTTGCTTGATACTCCCGGCCTGCGCGCCTCTTGCATTAGGGGAACGAGGACATCAAGGCTGGCTGGCGCCTGGCGCCCGGCCCATGGGCACCTCGTGAGGTCCGCCTTGATATCTCCCGGAAAGCCAGCCTCGACGAGGTCGTGCCTCGAGGAAGCTTCCTGTCGCTGCCTCATGAGGCTTGCCCCTTGCAGGGTCTTGAGCTTGTGTTGATGAAGATGGGCTGTACTGGCCACCCTTGAGCCACGCCTGCAGGCAGAGGCAGGCAAGTCCTGTACCCCTGCTCCCAAAACACCGACAGAGGCTCCCCCGGCCCAGGCTACTGACTTGCCTTAGCAGAGAAGCAAAGGGGCAGTGCGCCGCAGCCCAACAGCTCAAGCGGCTTGGGCTCCACGTGGCGTTGATTGGACATGGGTGTCCCACTTCCCCACGACGCCCGGGCAACTGCACGAATTGACAAGTCCTCCATGCAAAGCGGTCATTACACTGTGGATCATGGAGGTCGACGGCTGGCCTTCTCCGCTATAGCAACGAACGGCTGCCCTTCCAGTCCATCTCTTCTTGCTTCTCCTCTTCTCCATGGCTCCAAGAGGTTCGTCATGAGAGGGGGGAAGGCCGTGGAGCGTGACTCTCCCCGCCAAGCGGCCGAGGCCGCCCGCAAGCACCCCGTGGCTCCCGAGTGGCTTTCTCCGCGGTCGTGGAGGCGATCTCTCGCGGGCGATGGGGGCCGCTGAAGGGAGGCGCTACACGACCGCTGCCACCTCCTAGGCCGCTGCCCACTCCCAGCAGGTGCTGCCTGAGTTTGTCGTGGTGGTCGGTGGAGCCGACCAACCTGCCTCCAGCTTCCCGCCTTTTAGGTGAACTTCCTACTGGCGCCTGGGCGGTCTCTCGCTCCAGCGGACGCTGCAGCCGGGCCCCTGGCTTCACCGAGGTCTCCACGGGGAGCGGCATTCCCACCCGCAGCTGGCAACGCTTGTTCGCTGCCACGGGTCTGCGGCAAGGCACCCCACTTCAAGTTCGACGGTGAAGCCACCTCACGTGAGGGTGTTCTGGGAAGACGGTCGCCACGCTGGGTGCTGCCTCGAGGACAACGATCAAGGCCAGGCCTAGCCCCGCGACGATCGGGATGAAGATGATGCCAGTGGTCGGCGGCGCCGGCCTCGCCGAAGCCAGCGACTCTCCCTTCGACAGCTGCTCCTCCCGAGGGAGGTAGCGGGTCTGCCCGCCTAGAGGGAGGTAGCGGGTCTGATCTACCACGCGCCTTAGTGTGAAGCGCGAGGAGTCCGCCCGAGCCCAGAGGTCGAGCCTCACTGCAAGATGTCGCTGCTTGTAGCCACTGCTTTGTTCTTTCCTTTCCTGCAAAGACAATAGTGGGCTCACGGGGCGGCTTGGACTGTTGCTGTTAATTATCGACTGTTTCGCTATCTCAGATAGGCTTTGTGCCACACTGCTGCAAGACAGAAATTACTTTAGCTTGGGGGCGACTGTCATGTTCGCCCCGAGGCCGAGGCCTGGCTGAACGCTTCATGCTCGCAAAGATTAGTCGAGAGGTAGCCTGCCTGGGTAGGAGGCGACTCACCCAGGTCCTGTGTTCAAGGCTGCAGTGCCTGGGGCACGGATCGAGGTGCCTCAGAGGACCCGGCTTGGGAAGCCTCAAAAGATAGGGGAAGAAAACAAACGATAGGGGGTATAAACACTCATGAGGGTGCCCGCGCTTACCCCTCTCGAGACTCTGCGAAAGACACCAAGACAGCTAAAAGGCAGAGTCACAAGCCAAAGACGGCAACAACTTCAATAAAATTCAAATGGGAATGAACAAGCCAACTGCAGAAAGCAAATGAAAGAACCGCGTCCGCACTCTAGTCTAGTCTTCGACGCTTTCACCAACTGAGCTAAGTTGCCACTGGGCATGGAGCTCCCCGAGGCCCGAGGGCGGCACTGAGACTCCGGTACATCCCACTCATTATTACGTGAGTGTCACGGGCGGCGAGCTTCAGTGCATTTTCCTTCTTCACGTACAACGGAGCCTTTTTCCGATCGCAAAGAAATTTCACGCATCGCGCTTCTTCATGCACCGGCCTTTCCAAACGCGACAACTTCACTGGCATTCGCCTTCTTCACGTGCACAGGCCTTTTCCAAAACGCGACAACTTCACGTGCGCTCGCCTTTCTTCACGTGCACAAGGACTTTTCCAAACGTGACAACTTCACTGCATTCGCCTTCTTCACAGCACATGGCCTTTCCAAAACGCGATAACTTCACAGCGTCAGCTTTCTTCGCAGGCATAGGGCCTTTCCAAAACGCTGGCTAACTTCACAAGCATTCGCCTTTCACAGTGCCCGCCATTTTAGGTAAAACCTTCGAGATGCCGGATGTTCCACGCTCGACGGGCACCTCCCGGGTCTCCAAGCACGTGGAGCCGGGCTCGAAACATGAATAACCTTGAACAGGCTCCCACATGGAGAGAGCTATGGGGCCCCTCCCGAGAACCCCTGAGCATGAGGTCCCCACCTGAGGGTCCCACAATGTTATAGCGGTCAGCTGCAGCAGTTTTGTTGGAATTTCGCTGTCAGAAAAGGGCGGCCGATGATGCTCTTCAGCAAATCTAGGTCCGCCCCAGATGGCGCCCTGGTGGGCCTCGCTGAACGCCAGACCTCAAGCAGAGCGACGTACGCCTAACCTCGTGAGGGAGGACCGCTTCAGCTCCATAAACCAGGAAGAACGGGTCCCGCCACGTCTTTGGTCATCAGACGCCCCGGATTCGACGCGCCTGTGTCCGCCAGCTTATTCTTCGGTCATGCTGCATGTCATTTGTTTATGGTTGCACTTTTCATGTCATCATCTGCATTTCATATCATGTCATCATGTGCATCGATTTGCATACGTGTTCGCCTCATGCATCCGAGCATTTTCCTCTGTCCGCTTTGGTAATCCGCACTTATGTCTCCGCGCCTCTTTTTCCTCTTTTTCGTGTCCGGTGTTAAACGTTTTAATGGACTAAGGTTTGTCAAGCGGCCTTGGTATACCACCGTAGACCGCTTGTCAAGTTTCGATGATTTGAGGTCGTTGGTACTCCAACGGTTACCGGTAACCAAAGCTCTCTTGTTGCAGCCCAACACCCCTTCAAAGTGGCCCAAAACCCAGAACTCCCTCCATGTTCTCGGTCATTCGATCACATCGTGGGCCGAAACCGCGACCTCATTTGAGTCTCCTAGCTCCCCACCTATATATTATCTCTCGTAGACGTAAACCCCAAAATCTCCCCCGACGCCACCGGATTTGTCCACTTTCCGCCGGACACCCGCCGCCCCCACGTCAGCTCTCGGACCAACTGGGACGCCATGTCATCGCCACGCCTCATTCAACCTCACCACTGGGTCTCGCTTCCATCATACCACACAGCCCCGCCGAGGTCTGGCCCGCCCAAGGGCCCGCCTCGGGCCGCCTGCCAATTGCCGCCAGCCATGGTGCCGCCTGCCACGCTGGGCCGCCTCCTCCTCAGCCGGGCGCCACGCCCCGCCCGCTGCCCGGCCTGGGCCAGGCCGGCCTCCCGGCCGCCTTCGCTGAGCTGCCTGGCGCCTCCCCAAGGCCTCAAGGCCTGCCGCTGCCGGATCCGTCCGGGGCCACTTCGCCATCCCCGACGTCGTCGGAGACCTCTCACACCTCCGCACGCCCCCGCCTCAAAGTCCGCGGCTGAGAGGTTGATTTCCTCGAAATTCCTCTAAGTCCCTGATCTCGCTAATATTTTTATGCATTTTCATCGACATAACTCTCTGCATATTGTCTGCTTTTGCGGTAATATGTCAAAATGTTCGCTCCGATGAGTACATTTTCATCTCATTGCATCATTTTCATTTGAGCTCATCTTGATGCCCGAAATGTTAGAAGAGGGCTGTGATGTTAGCTCGCTTTCAATGCATGATTGATGTGCATCCTATGAACTTGAGTCCTACATGTGTTTTGTAATATGCCATGCCATCTTTACAGGTGTATGCCATGTATTTTGTGATCTCTGTGGTGACTAGCACAAGCATGCAAACTAGGCTTCATGATGTTGCTGATTTCAGCCCTGTTTTGTCAGATATTTTATGCCATGTTAACTTGATGCTACCGAGAGATCCATGCTTATTTTGAGATACTTCTAAGGATGTTTTGAACATATGGTTGTTCTCTATCCATCCATGCCCTTGTTTGCAATTATGGAGTGCCATAGCTTGAGTCAATCGAGCCTACTTTTGCTATAAAATGTTTCCCAAGGTGTTGTTTACATGTTATTCAATTTTGCCAAGGTTGTTGTAGTTGATCCTGTATGCTATGATGTTGTTCTTGCCATGTATAGCTTCTATGCCATGTCTTCTTACTGTTGGTTGCCTTGCCATGCCATGTATTGCTGTGGTGAGGTTCAAGCTCACCAACATGCCTACTTATTGTTGTTCCTGCCATGTATGAATCAGAATATAACTTGCCATGTTTACATGGGTGCCATCATATTTTTGATCCTTTTGGCTCATGGTCAGAAGGGACTTTTGTTCTATGCATTTAGTAGATTCATGCCATGCCTTTGTTTGCATGATAAGTTTCTGTAACATGTTGTTTGATAGCTCTAAACATTGCAACCTGATGTTATTTCGCAAAGTCCGAAACCTTATTATTTGCAATCATGTCATTTTGAGCATGTTCTAGTGATTTCTGGAGATAGCTCAGTGTTCATGTTTTGTCATGCTTTACCTGTACATCATGCCCATGCCTTTGTTTTCTTGTTGAGATCCTGTAGCATGTTGTTTTGATGCTTGCAATATGCCTAGTTGCTGTTTTGGACAGATTGTTGTCATAATTGTGTATGTGTATGTGTTGAACCGCTGTCTGCTTTTGAGTGTGCTCTATATGAAACTTGCTTGATTTTGCATGTAGTTTCATATTATCATGTTGCATCCTTGTTTTGAGGTGTTTGCTTGATGTTTGTATGCATTTTGCATCAATGCCATGTTTAACTTGTTTTGCTCATATCTTCTAGGCCGTGTTCAATCTAATGAACTTTATATGTAACTTGACTAGAATTTCGTGTAGATCATCGTGGTGCATCTTAACTTGCTGTTTAACAACTTGAACATAAGGTTTATTCAGATCTGGACCAATTTCGAAATTTGCATATGAGGACTTACCGGAATTGTTATATGTTGTTCCGCCCTCATTTAAACTTGCTTTGATGTGTTGTTTGTTTGCATCATCTCTGCTCACGCCCAAAATGATTCTACAAAGGTTTCTATTTATCTTAGTAATATGCTAATATAGGGGTTAATTGTCTATTTAGCTTAAGAGATGGTAGGTTTTGTAGGATATAAATTACTTCAACATCGATCATCAAAGCTAAAGTAATTTCCATTAGCTCTAACGGATATTGTTTGTGTTCCGATGGATATAAAGTTCCTTTTGGGTAAGAAGTATAACAATGCATGTTTGTTTGTTCAGAAGTGTGTGATAGGACAGCATGCTAGAAGTCCCAGAGATAGGTGTAATGAGTCCAAAAAGACTCAGTCTATAACTCGCCATCAGGCTATTCCTGCTCTAACGCCTCAATAATCGTAAGATATGCACATCCCATGCTGCCAATTATTGTAACGACACAGCAGTAGAAAAGAACTACCAAGGCATATGGTACACTAATGAAGTCGAGAACACGTGGCACCACGCTACGCCCATCCGTGAATAGTGCCGACTTCAAAACTAGAACCATCAATAAATTTAGAGCTTGCATCTCGTCACATTCCAAATTACTACTACCACACTTATTTAATTGCAACATGTTGACACCCATCACAACCTAAACAGTTTCACTTATTACCTGCCCTGGTTTATTGGTCCGACAGGTATTGTGTCACTTGACTATAGACTAACTACTAAACGCTCATGCATGTAACCAAAATTATATCATTGAAAACTATGTTGAAATATGAATCCGATGATATAATTTTGTTGACATGCATTAACATTTTGTTAGCTAAATATTTGGTCAAAATTTGGCACGAACTACAAAGGTGACCTATAAAACAGGACGAAGGTAGTAGGAGCATATTAGTACTCGGTTATAAATACTACTATGCTAAGATGACTGCACATTCCTCCTCAACTCCTCATCGACAAAACAAACAAGTCATTCAACATCCTTTCTTTCTTGCGCTCGCCATGGCAAGCGTGAGTTCCGGCTGCCGCCAAGCAGCACGGAGGTCCCGCCGCCGCTGAAGCAGCACGGAGGTCATGCCGTCAGCCAAGCAGCACGGAGGTCCCGCCATCGATGCAGCGATCGTCCGCACACCGGAAGTGCGTAGATAAACCCACCACGCCACAGGGCGACCGGGAAAATGTATCGCGACATGCGACAACTCTACAAAGCATGCATGCAATTGTCCATAGCCGATGGATCAGATCTCCGTTAAGTAAGGTTGCAGGATGACATGAAAGCCCTGCTTGAATAGGCTATCGGTGTCGTCCGCAATCAAGGGAGGGCAATGAGAGGCTTCCGCCAAGCACGACCTGCCGAGGGCGAAGATCGTCAAGTGCGTAGCAGCAGGAGGAGACCAGGCCTTGTTGAAGAGGACCATCAAGTAAAGTCAAGACACTTATGGATTTAGAATGACATGCCAGATCGAAAGTGCCAAAGGCTGGTGGAGGAATCCATGGATGCTCCCAAGCGCGCCTTGAGGACAAGATGTAGTTTATCGCCGCCATGGAGACTAGTTCGCCGCCTCGCAGAATTCATCAAAGTAGAGATCAGCTTTTCAGATCATTGTCTTCCTTCTTCTTTGCCCTGTGTATTTTAAGGAATAGCATGTGGCTTTTTTTATTATCTTCCTAATTATGTAAGACAATCATTATCCACCGCCATCGCCCTTATATATTCATCGGCCTACATAAGTCGAGTATATGCTATATAGGTCCGGCCGGATCTACATCAAGATCCGCGTAAAATTTTCTTTTAGATTTTTTTCTCTTAAAACTTGGCCGAAAGGAGACATAGCCACGCCCATCAAATGAGGATCGGGCGCCATTAATGGAGACCTTGGGAGAGAGGTGGATACATGAGGTCAAAGGGCTTCTCCCGATAAGCACGCACAGTGAGTCTTATCACAAGACCTCCCATACTCAATTAGCTATCCCGCACTACGCCTCCTAGCTAATAAAAGGACGCGTATGCACGAAATGGTAAATAGAACGCCTATGGTTTCAATAATACTTGTGTCTCGATTTTAACGTGATAAAGACTTGTTCCAAAATGACTTTGTTGATTGTTAATGTGCGCCTTCGCAAATCGGACAACAAATTACTATAGGATGTTGGTGCCATGTCATGACACCAAGCCAAGTTTCATGATTTTCATGCATGTTTTGGATTTACAGAATTAAAAACCAAGTTTCTCAATGTTCCCAATGAGCCACGATGCCTCCAAGTTTGAATTTCATTCCATTTCTTGCATGGGACCAGGAATTTACCCGAGAACACATGTGATTTTTTCAACCAACTTTGTGCACTTGAGCACGTGTTTGTATTTCAAATTTGAATTATGCACACAAAGGTGACATGTTCCTCTCGTAACAACGAGCCTTCTTGAGAGAAGTTCTGCTTGTAAGATGCTTATACCAATACTTGCTCCTATTCGTCCAATTTTTTTACCACAACATGGTAGTACCATGACATGACACCATGCCAAGTTTCATGATTTTTACGCGTGTTTTGTGTCGGTGTACAAAAGTGGGGGCCCCTCTTTATACCCCTTTACTTGTGCACGTGCAGTTGAGCTACCCACGGCCACACACTTAGCTATAAGGTGAGGGAAGGAAGGAAGTCACAAGACTACCGTGAGCAGCGCCGAGACCGTAAGCATGAAGAGTAGAGAGGCGGGTAAGACTCCTGCAAGACATTCCTTGCCGGGCAGTTTACACAGCCTCGGCAAGAACTTTGCTGTGCAACTTGCTCAACACCAAAGAAGGCCACCACCCTTGAGCCTCGAGAGTTCCAACACCATCTACGACATTGGGACCAAGGCTCGAGGCGCCTGCAGATGGTGGCATGTGCATCTTTGTAAAGACAAAGAACCTACAAGACTAAATGAGAACCAGTAGATGGAGATCCCGCAAGATCCTTTGTCAGGATAACCACAAGACTTCGGCAGAGACCTTGCCGGATGCCCACCGTCGGTGTCAAACCGCTGATCTCGGTAGGGGGTCCCATCTGGCATCAAGGTTGATGGTAACAGAAGCAAGGGACACGACAGTTTACTCAGCTTCGGCCCTCTCGATGGAGGTAAAACCCTACTTCCTCGCTTGATTAATATTGATGATTTGGGTAGTACAAGAGATCTACCACGAGATCGTAGAGGCTAAACCCTAAGAGCTAGCCTATGATGGTATGATTGTAATTGTGATCGGCCTTCTAGGACCAACTCTCCGGTTTATATAGACACCGAGAGGGCTAGGGTTTACATGGAGTTTACAAGGAAGGAAATATAATATCCGGATCGCAAGCTTGCTTTCCACGCCAAGGAAAGTCCCATCCGACATCGGGCCAAGTCTTGAGTCTTGTATCTTCACGCTCAATAGTCCGGACGTTGTACACAGTCCGCTGGCCGGATACCCCTAATCCAGACTCCTTAGTAGCCCCGTAACCAGGCTTCAATGACGATGAGTCCAGCGTAGTCTTGTTCTGCATTGCAGGGCGGGTTCCTCCGAATACTCCAAGTGGTCATCGAACACGAGACCGTGTCCGGATCCGCAAGATGATCTCCGTATGGTATAGATCTGATTCGGGTGGCAATCTTCGCATCGCCCTCGCACGGGGCTTGGTCCAACGCGAACCGACATTTCCCGCCCCACAATGACTATGTTACAGGCGGTTTTATTGGCACGCCCCGTCGAGGCGAGATCGTTCCTCTTATTACGGGATTTTCCATCAATATGAGCACGCCGACCCAATGACGCTGTTGGTATAACCCTGTGTTTTTAGATAAGCCTCAAATGGTCACACCGGGACTCTTGATATTCACCCCTTTATAAAGGGGTCAAGACCCACGCCTATTTTTTCACCTTCATCGCGCTTTCTCGCACTTGAGTTCTAACACCCAAACCTAAGCTCCACCCTCCTGAATCCTCCAACATGTCCGGATCTGACCTCAAGGCCGGTGGGTGGCCTCTCGATTGAAGAGAAGGACATTGCAAAGCTTAGGGAGGTCGGATACTGACCGCAGATATCCAGATAGCCCTCGCTCCAGCGCAGGTCATCCCACGCCGAGCCCAATGAGGTGTGTCATTTCCCCACACTTCCTCCCTGGTCCGGGTTTCACCTCGATCCCTTCGTGAGGGGGCTCATGTTCTATTATGGGTTGATTTCACGATCTGCTCTCGACGCTATCCTCCGTATCTCGCTTATTATCGCAGCGAGCTTTTTCTCCATATCACCCCACACTTCGCTTATGGCTCAAGACCTTCAATGTGACGCCAAGATGGTCGAGGGGCAACATGTGGAGGCGGAGGTGCAGAATAAGCAGAACCGTGATGCCTCGTACGAGGGTTTTTCCCGTATCCGAAGTATGGTAGCGGAGTGGTTTTATGTCACGCTCCTAGCACAAAGTGGGTGGTTTGAGCCTCGTTCGCCTCCGTCACGCTTTTGCCTGACGGATTGAGGATGGAATTGGGGACCATGAGACATAATTCATCGCAGAATCGCATCCGGGAACTTCTTGCAAGGACATTAATCTTGTCAGATAATGCAAGTGATGTTGATCCAGCGATGTTGCCATGCCAACGCCGCCTCCGGATGTGGGAGTTCAATCCGGAGGGTCCGCTGACTGGCCAAGAACTTCTTCGCCTGAAGCTCAAAGAGATGTGCAAATTATTCTTCGGACGGAAAGTAAAGTGTCCGGACACCACTGAGGATGCAGGCCTAAGCTGTAATCGCCTAGATACCCAAGTAAGTAAACCTGATACCGGACACCGTGTTTTGTATCTGTTATGATTGTTTATTATAAAAATCATCCGCGTCCAGGAATGGCTCAGCAAGGCAGAGAGAATTAGGTGTCCGACGCCACTTCTCAAGGCTCACGCCTCTACCATGGCCAAGATGCTTGACCGAGTACTCAGCAGGATGCCCCCGGGGAAAGACAAGGGGAAGGACGAAGAATCCGAACCCCACACTCTACGCATCCGAACCGGGGGAATTGTCACCTCCCCTAAGGAGGATAGTCGGGAGGTGGAGGCTAAGGCCTCCCCGCTGGAAGAAGAGGGTCGCCCAAGACATGGAGACGGAGATGCCCAAACCCGGAAAGATAACACCAGGGGCTCTCGCCATAACGGCACCTCACCGCATCGTGCCCAACAACGGGCCAGCCTCCACCGAGCCAAGTTAATTTTAATCAAGACGCCTGTGTCCTCCTAGATCAATAACCGGATTCGCCTTTTGCAGTTTGGCTAGCAGCCCTCTCACCAGAGTTCGCCTTCCGGGACCTTCCTCCGTGATGATGAGAGCGAGACCCCACCTACCTCCGCTCAGGAAGCGGGCGATAACCAAGTGTCGCCACGGAGGAGTCCAGATTGCCGGGCGGAGGCCAACGCCAGCCGCCTGAGCTCGGAGTGTTTGGCTCCCGCGAGGGGCGGCGAGAAGGTCCGACACAGCTCATGTCCGCCGACATACCGACGGGCCTACTGGAGCGGCTGTAGCTCAGAGGAGCACTGGCCATTAATGAGCACGATGCTCCAGAAGATTTGGTCCACAAGCGGTTTGAATGAAGCACGCAAGTCCGCTAAGAGGCTTTGAGGTGTAGTGAAGAATACACTGTTTTTGTCAGTACACGTTAGGTGTGCTCCATAGATAGTAGCCCCTGAGACACTGGTTGCCCGCCCTGGGGCAAAATAGGGATCATAAAGCAATGATTGCTTATAATATGTGCAGGTACTGTGAGTCCGCCGCCGACCAGTCTGGTGGAAGTTTCCGAACCGACTGTGCAGATTCGACGATTGATGCCGATATCACGGTGGTGAACGGTGCGTCGACAAGTCGCTATGTGCTCTTCCTTCCTTGTATAGGAGAGAATATGGAGGCGTGATATTAATGTAATATGTTCGACTGCAGATGGTGTTGCTGCCGGGAGGCCCCGAGGGCTGAACTTGTCCAAGCCAAGGAACAAGCTCGAATGGCAATGCTTGCCCTAAAGGCAACCAAGCAACTCGAGAGCTGAACAGCTGCCTATCGCCAAGCGAAGAAAAGATGGCCGAAATGGCTATTGAGTTAAAAATGCCGCTGACGGTATGAGCTCCTTAAAAGGAGCACAAGGATAGCTTGCCGAGCTGGACAAGGCACGCAATGCCACCAGGAAATACGGACCGAGCCTGGGGCACGGAGGAGCTTCAACAGCCGGTAAAATCATGGCTGGAGGTTCCTACTTGCTGCGGATGAAGTTTTTCGATCCGGCACGCCCTTGATGGGCGCTGAGACCATGGACGATATATGCGGATTTGGCGAAGAGTACGGCCGACGCTGCCGAAGTTCTTCAATGGTCGGGGATAAGGAGGTGGAGAAGCTTTTCTAGTCGCAATTAATGTTCCCACCGCCCGCCTGCTGTTAAATGACAAGATGGCTGTTGTAGCGGAGCTTCACAGTTGTCCGTCTTGCAATGCGGTCTGTGATAGACCATATTTGTCCCAGGGCCTAAGCCGACAGCATTTGGCTTTGCAGCGTTCCTTGGGGCTGCGCCTCGGATCGACGCCATGAGGAGGTCGGCGCATAGAGGGTGCATGGATGGCTCTTGCTCTTGCCCGGATATGGAGGCCAACATTATATGACTCAAGATCCGGGCGGGAATAGATCCGCCGAGCACTACTTGGCGAGGTCACGTATGTGCCCACCTAATAGAGGCGCAGTGTTCAAGAATGTCTTATTTGAGTGATGAATCGAATCATTGTAACAAACAATGTTAGTTTGGTTGTAAGGCTATATTTATACTTTTTACCCGAAAGTATTATTGTGTCCCCTGTATGGCCATTTACATATATATATGAATGTTTAATTCGAAAGATAGCAGTCGTTGGCTTCATCCCCCACGCAGTATGCAGGTGTTCGCAAAAATATGCTTAATCACACTTAATCCAACGCCTTGGTCCATGAAGGAGGTGATCGCACGCCTAACTAGGCAACCAGACTATATAGTGTAACACTTTCGCTTAGCCATGGAGTTTAATGTTGGGGCTATGTAGCCCCTGGTACTTTCGCATCCCAATACGGGCGATGTACATGACCGGAAACGGTCCTTCGTTAATGCCGAGGGATCCTAAAGATCCCGATAGGTCTTCGAGGGTTGAATAGTCTCTCTGTATCATGACACGCTTTGCTTTCACCGAGGTGCTCGTCCGAATAACCAGGCACAATCGCAGTAGTTCTCTTGGCCACCTTAGCCGATAGTAACGGAACGTAAGGCAAACCCAGAGCGGCAAACCCAACATTTGACCAAAGACATGATTCGGAGCTGCTGCATATAAGGCCAAATCTGACGCCAACACCCCGAGGGTATTCGGAATTTATAATAGTCGATGGGCTCAAGAATGCCCATTCGTTATAAACCCCTGTTTTTGTGCACGCGTTACTCGCCATGGCGTAGATGCCAAAACGGCAGTATCCTCTATGGGTATGGAACACATGGGATGGTTCAACAAGAGGCAAAAAAAGGTTTACACAGGCTTAATTCAAAAGAAACCTGCTGAACGGGGCTCCGCACGCCTGCGCCTTTGTCTCCATGCAGCCGATCCTCGAAGGGTATCGGAACGTTGTCTCGTGGAAAGAAGGAAAACTCATAGAAGAGTGCAACATAAGTATGCGATGGATAATAAAAGTGTGAGATGTTGCTTGCCCATAAGGTTGAGCCAACTATGGACTGTGTTAATATTTATAGCCTCGTTTTATTAATATATACGTGCCCTGTTCAATTTTATTCGGGCGGCGACTCGCCACCCAGTTCGTGATCTTTAGGACCAGCCATGTTTTCGATGTTGAGGTCGCTTATAGTCCGCCGCAGGGCCGCTGTTCTCCTGCTGCGATAAGCGCCCGTTAGTCCGATAACGGTGATGACGCCACGGACCGGCATCTTAAGTGTAAGGTAGCCATAGTGCGCAATGCGCGAAGCGGCGAAGGCCGCTTTCTTCCAGTGATAGTCGCTGCTGAAGGGTGCGGCGATGAAGAGTAGTTCTTCGCTTCGAGTTGCCTCGAAATAATGTTACCTCCAGCGCACGGACCTTCCGCGGGGCTTCAACGCCTGTATTACCTTCAAAGGTGGTGTTGCTTTGGTTAATTTCGATGAGTCTATCTCATCCCGCGATGTTGTCTTCATATATTGAATTGAGATCGCTGCCGCCATCCATTAGGACGCTGGTGACGGTATCCGCCGATTATCGGTCGAAAGCACCAAGGTCTTTGATCCTCCGCGCCAAATACTAGTTCGGTCATCCGTTATCGAAAGTGATCGGATAAGGCATCCAATGGTTAGCGTGAGTACGATTGGTTTCTATATCGAGCGCTGCCTCTATGCTCAGGCTCTCCTCATGGATGTGTGAGTCGCGGGATCATGTTCATCGTTTTAACCTCCAGGGAATTTTTCTGTCTTCATTGTTAGGTCACAGGTTCATCCTCGCCTTCACTTGGTGTTTCCTTCCTTGTGTTCGATATTTAATTTGCCGGGCTCGCTTGAAGACCCAAAGACTCTCTCAGGCGTAGGGTTTGCGTGTTTGTCGGGTGCTGAATTTGGCATAGTCTGTCTAGGACTCTATTCAGACCGGACGGTCCTCTTGCTTCTTTAGATGGCTTGTTTTGTTGATTAGGTCGAGAGCCCCGAACCGCATTAACCATCGTGGTTATCCAGTGCTCTCTTCCTTGTTTTATGCTTGTTTTTATGACGCCTGGCTTCCCGCTTCCATCCCTTATTTCGATGTGTGGGTCATGGTGCCTTTACGGGCTAGCCAACTGTCTTCTCCCACGCAAAAGCGGTCATAAGGCTTGTTAGGGCTGCCATTGTCCTTGGCTTTTCTTAGGTGTCGGCTAGCCACTGCCACGGATGTTGTGTTTGAATGTGCTAAGGCTTGGCATCCGGACCAAAAATCTGATTCTTCTTAGTGAGGAATCTGTTCAAAACTATGGGCAGATTCTCCGGCTGTTGGACTATGTGACTTAAGTCGTCAAGATCCGGAGGTCGGACATAGGTCCCTTGAAAGTTGGCCCCGAAGCATCCTCGAGTTCTCCCAGCTCCCAATTGAATTTTCAGGAGGCCTTTCAACCAGGCCGAGCTGGTCCCTTTAGCTTGAGGGGAGGTATTTGATGGCGGAAGGTCATCCCCATCAGCCGTGGGTATGTGTAGGATAAAGTCTCGATCCACTTCGGGTCTTATTCCGTCAGATGTTCACAGGTTTAAAGTCTCGGGAATTCGTTGTGGTCCAAGATTTATCAAGAAAGCAGGTGAGCAGCCCTTCAGATCCGGATGCTGTGGCATGTCGTCGGTTGTTGTTGTGTCCAAAGGTTTATTCCGACTGGTATGCGATTGGCATAATCATTTTGGTGACCATAGTCCTCCGGGTATGTCCTTGGATCCATAAACGGACCTGGTTGCGCCAAATTTTCATTCAGGTGTTCACGTGAATCGTAGGCGCGCGGTAGCCGCTTTGTTGCAGCTAATGGCGGCATGGCTTCGCCGTCGAACTCGCAGTAGCTTGCATTTGGATGATAGCTCTTTGTATGGCGATCATCTCCAGATCTTTCTTCGGTTCAGCACTTTGTTCCATCTACGGTTGAGCTGCTTCCTCAGCGGCTTTGAGCCGCTGATTCTGCTTCTTTAGACTTCTTGTGGTGGCCGTAAGCTTTCTATGGAGGTTATCTCGTTCGCATGTTTTTCCGGATTGCATCATTATCCGACTGCATTCTCTGCTGGTTCGGCTTTGATGACTCTCTAAGGCCCTGCTCCGAATCTGTGTTCGGTGACTGGTTCATCCCGCTCCATCGCTGGATCCATATGGTCGCTTGTTGCCTTCGAGTTGATTGTAGTATCGATCCTTCCGCGCCTATCACTATTTTTATCGTTGGACTTAGAACGCGCCTCGCGCTGCTTTGGCTTTTGTCCGGGGTTTTATCGCTCGATTGTTTTGTCCTTGGGCGATCCACCATGTATATGTTGTGTGACGAGGGGAAGTCCGCCCTATAGATTCCGTGATCTTCTATTGCATCGCCGCCCATACCGCCGATGTCCGCTGGAGTCGGGTCGCACGCTGGTAAATCATCAATCGTGGCTATGAAGTGGGTGGTGGGCAAAGAATTTTTGTCGCTCGCCCCACTCGGACGGACGCAGTTTGGCCTGTAAGTTTCACAAAGAGAGTTTTTTCATTTCAGCATGTCGCCAAAGGGCTTAGTGCCGAAAGATGTCCGCGGTGGTAACTCCATTACGGAGCCCAACCTGGCTCGCCTGCCTGGAGGCGCGGACCGACTCAACATCCGGATACGATTCCAGAGGTCCAAGTCGAGGCCACCACAGAGGTAAGGGTCTGTTCGGCCCCACCGCCGACACAGCGATCAAGGGTCCAACCTCCGTCCCGTGCAATGCAGCCTGCTCCAGATTTAGGTCCGAGGCTAATGCGGGGTGATACCCTCAACTTTGTCCGATAGAGGGTCAAGCCGTGCTCGCCGTGACTATCCTGCACCGTGTTATTGACGGTGATTGAAGGAGCCATCGAGCCCCGAAGCGACGCAGGAACTCCAATGAAAGCACCAATGTCGGTGTCAAACTGGCATGGATCTCGGTAGGGGTCCTGATATGCGCCAAGGCTGATGGTAATAGGAAGCAAGGGACAGATGTTACCCAGGTTTGGGCCTATCGGATTTCGGTTCGCACCTCTAGGTTCGAACTCCTGGGTGCCATGAGATCACCCTCCAGCCTACCTACACCTCGTCGCCTCGCAAGGATCTAAACTACACAGAGAGCAACACAAGGGACAAGGTTTATACTCGTTCGGGCCACCATTATGTGTAATACCCTACTCCAAAGTGTGGGGTGGTGGATTGCCTCTGTGGGCTGATGATGAACAAGATAAGAAGAACAGCTCATGAGGGTCCGTTTGGCCAAGCATTAACTGCTAGGGCTCTCTCTCTCTCTTCCAAGATGCCTCTACCCTATGGGTGGCTAGTCCTATTTACAGAGGCCCTGGGCTCTTCCCAAATATTGAGGGAAGGGCGCCAATAATCGGCCATTTTGAAGGGGAACATCTAGTACACTTATCCCCGACTAAAGTCGGTCCTCGCCGCCAAGGACTCCGACGGTGACGCCGGGCTTGGGCTCCATGATGACATCCTTCCGCCGCTCGCTGGTCTTGGTCTTGTTGCACCGAAATGGTTGCCTTTGCTTGATACTCCCGGCCTGCGCGCCTCTTGCATTAGGGGAACGAGGACATCAAGGCTGGCTGGCGCCTGGCGCCCGGCCCATGGGCACCTCGTGAGGTCCGCCTTGATATCTCCCGGAAAGCCAGCCTCGACGAGGTCGTGCCTCGAGGAAGCTTCCTGTCGCTGCCTCATGAGGCTTGCCCCTTGCAGGGTCTTGAGCTTGTGTTGATGAAGATGGGCTGTACTGGCCACCCTTGAGCCACGCCTGCAGGCAGAGGCAGGCAAGTCCTGTACCCCTGCTCCCAAAACACCGACAGAGGCTCCCCCGGCCCAGGCTACTGACTTGCCTTAGCAGAGAAGCAAAGGGGCAGTGCGCCGCAGCCCAACAGCTCAAGCGGCTTGGGCTCCACGTGGCGTTGATTGGACATGGGTGTCCCACTTCCCCACGACGCCCGGGCAACTGCACGAATTGACAAGTCCTCCATGCAAAGCGGTCATTACACTGTGGATCATGGAGGTCGACGGCTGGCCTTCTCCGCTATAGCAACGAACGGCTGCCCTTCCAGTCCATCTCTTCTTGCTTCTCCTCTTCTCCATGGCTCCAAGAGGTTCGTCATGAGAGGGGGGAAGGCCGTGGAGCGTGACTCTCCCCGCCAAGCGGCCGAGGCCGCCCGCAAGCACCCCGTGGCTCCCGAGTGGCTTTCTCCGCGGTCGTGGAGGCGATCTCTCGCGGGCGATGGGGGCCGCTGAAGGGAGGCGCTACACGACCGCTGCCACCTCCTAGGCCGCTGCCCACTCCCAGCAGGTGCTGCCTGAGTTTGTCGTGGTGGTCGGTGGAGCCGACCAACCTGCCTCCAGCTTCCCGCCTTTTAGGTGAACTTCCTACTGGCGCCTGGGCGGTCTCTCGCTCCAGCGGACGCTGCAGCCGGGCCCCTGGCTTCACCGAGGTCTCCACGGGGAGCGGCATTCCCACCCGCAGCTGGCAACGCTTGTTCGCTGCCACGGGTCTGCGGCAAGGCACCCCACTTCAAGTTCGACGGTGAAGCCACCTCACGTGAGGGTGTTCTGGGAAGACGGTCGCCACGCTGGGTGCTGCCTCGAGGACAACGATCAAGGCCAGGCCTAGCCCCGCGACGATCGGGATGAAGATGATGCCAGTGGTCGGCGGCGCCGGCCTCGCCGAAGCCAGCGACTCTCCCTTCGACAGCTGCTCCTCCCGAGGGAGGTAGCGGGTCTGCCCGCCTAGAGGGAGGTAGCGGGTCTGATCTACCACGCGCCTTAGTGTGAAGCGCGAGGAGTCCGCCCGAGCCCAGAGGTCGAGCCTCACTGCAAGATGTCGCTGCTTGTAGCCACTGCTTTGTTCTTTCCTTTCCTGCAAAGACAATAGTGGGCTCACGGGGCGGCTTGGACTGTTGCTGTTAATTATCGACTGTTTCGCTATCTCAGATAGGCTTTGTGCCACACTGCTGCAAGACAGAAATTACTTTAGCTTGGGGGCGACTGTCATGTTCGCCCCGAGGCCGAGGCCTGGCTGAACGCTTCATGCTCGCAAAGATTAGTCGAGAGGTAGCCTGCCTGGGTAGGAGGCGACTCACCCAGGTCCTGTGTTCAAGGCTGCAGTGCCTGGGGCACGGATCGAGGTGCCTCAGAGGACCCGGCTTGGGAAGCCTCAAAAGATAGGGGAAGAAAACAAACGATAGGGGGTATAAACACTCATGAGGGTGCCCGCGCTTACCCCTCTCGAGACTCTGCGAAAGACACCAAGACAGCTAAAAGGCAGAGTCACAAGCCAAAGACGGCAACAACTTCAATAAAATTCAAATGGGAATGAACAAGCCAACTGCAGAAAGCAAATGAAAGAACCGCGTCCGCACTCTAGTCTAGTCTTCGACGCTTTCACCAACTGAGCTAAGTTGCCACTGGGCATGGAGCTCCCCGAGGCCCGAGGGCGGCACTGAGACTCCGGTACATCCCACTCATTATTACGTGAGTGTCACGGGCGGCGAGCTTCAGTGCATTTTCCTTCTTCACGTACAACGGAGCCTTTTTCCGATCGCAAAGAAATTTCACGCATCGCGCTTCTTCATGCACCGGCCTTTCCAAACGCGACAACTTCACTGGCATTCGCCTTCTTCACGTGCACAGGCCTTTTCCAAAACGCGACAACTTCACGTGCGCTCGCCTTTCTTCACGTGCACAAGGACTTTTCCAAACGTGACAACTTCACTGCATTCGCCTTCTTCACAGCACATGGCCTTTCCAAAACGCGATAACTTCACAGCGTCAGCTTTCTTCGCAGGCATAGGGCCTTTCCAAAACGCTGGCTAACTTCACAAGCATTCGCCTTTCACAGTGCCCGCCATTTTAGGTAAAACCTTCGAGATGCCGGATGTTCCACGCTCGACGGGCACCTCCCGGGTCTCCAAGCACGTGGAGCCGGGCTCGAAACATGAATAACCTTGAACAGGCTCCCACATGGAGAGAGCTATGGGGCCCCTCCCGAGAACCCCTGAGCATGAGGTCCCCACCTGAGGGTCCCACAATGTTATAGCGGTCAGCTGCAGCAGTTTTGTTGGAATTTCGCTGTCAGAAAAGGGCGGCCGATGATGCTCTTCAGCAAATCTAGGTCCGCCCCAGATGGCGCCCTGGTGGGCCTCGCTGAACGCCAGACCTCAAGCAGAGCGACGTACGCCTAACCTCGTGAGGGAGGACCGCTTCAGCTCCATAAACCAGGAAGAACGGGTCCCGCCACGTCTTTGGTCATCAGACGCCCCGGATTCGACGCGCCTGTGTCCGCCAGCTTATTCTTCGGTCATGCTGCATGTCATTTGTTTATGGTTGCACTTTTCATGTCATCATCTGCATTTCATATCATGTCATCATGTGCATCGATTTGCATACGTGTTCGCCTCATGCATCCGAGCATTTTCCTCTGTCCGCTTTGGTAATCCGCACTTATGTCTCCGCGCCTCTTTTTCCTCTTTTTCGTGTCCGGTGTTAAACGTTTTAATGGACTAAGGTTTGTCAAGCGGCCTTGGTATACCACCGTAGACCGCTTGTCAAGTTTCGATGATTTGAGGTCGTTGGTACTCCAACGGTTACCGGTAACCAAAGCTCTCTTGTTGCAGCCCAACACCCCTTCAAAGTGGCCCAAAACCCAGAACTCCCTCCATGTTCTCGGTCATTCGATCACATCGTGGGCCGAAACCGCGACCTCATTTGAGTCTCCTAGCTCCCCACCTATATATTATCTCTCGTAGACGTAAACCCCAAAATCTCCCCCGACGCCACCGGATTTGTCCACTTTCCGCCGGACACCCGCCGCCCCCACGTCAGCTCTCGGACCAACTGGGACGCCATGTCATCGCCACGCCTCATTCAACCTCACCACTGGGTCTCGCTTCCATCATACCACACAGCCCCGCCGAGGTCTGGCCCGCCCAAGGGCCCGCCTCGGGCCGCCTGCCAATTGCCGCCAGCCATGGTGCCGCCTGCCACGCTGGGCCGCCTCCTCCTCAGCCGGGCGCCACGCCCCGCCCGCTGCCCGGCCTGGGCCAGGCCGGCCTCCCGGCCGCCTTCGCTGAGCTGCCTGGCGCCTCCCCAAGGCCTCAAGGCCTGCCGCTGCCGGATCCGTCCGGGGCCACTTCGCCATCCCCGACGTCGTCGGAGACCTCTCACACCTCCGCACGCCCCCGCCTCAAAGTCCGCGGCTGAGAGGTTGATTTCCTCGAAATTCCTCTAAGTCCCTGATCTCGCTAATATTTTTATGCATTTTCATCGACATAACTCTCTGCATATTGTCTGCTTTTGCGGTAATATGTCAAAATGTTCGCTCCGATGAGTACATTTTCATCTCATTGCATCATTTTCATTTGAGCTCATCTTGATGCCCGAAATGTTAGAAGAGGGCTGTGATGTTAGCTCGCTTTCAATGCATGATTGATGTGCATCCTATGAACTTGAGTCCTACATGTGTTTTGTAATATGCCATGCCATCTTTACAGGTGTATGCCATGTATTTTGTGATCTCTGTGGTGACTAGCACAAGCATGCAAACTAGGCTTCATGATGTTGCTGATTTCAGCCCTGTTTTGTCAGATATTTTATGCCATGTTAACTTGATGCTACCGAGAGATCCATGCTTATTTTGAGATACTTCTAAGGATGTTTTGAACATATGGTTGTTCTCTATCCATCCATGCCCTTGTTTGCAATTATGGAGTGCCATAGCTTGAGTCAATCGAGCCTACTTTTGCTATAAAATGTTTCCCAAGGTGTTGTTTACATGTTATTCAATTTTGCCAAGGTTGTTGTAGTTGATCCTGTATGCTATGATGTTGTTCTTGCCATGTATAGCTTCTATGCCATGTCTTCTTACTGTTGGTTGCCTTGCCATGCCATGTATTGCTGTGGTGAGGTTCAAGCTCACCAACATGCCTACTTATTGTTGTTCCTGCCATGTATGAATCAGAATATAACTTGCCATGTTTACATGGGTGCCATCATATTTTTGATCCTTTTGGCTCATGGTCAGAAGGGACTTTTGTTCTATGCATTTAGTAGATTCATGCCATGCCTTTGTTTGCATGATAAGTTTCTGTAACATGTTGTTTGATAGCTCTAAACATTGCAACCTGATGTTATTTCGCAAAGTCCGAAACCTTATTATTTGCAATCATGTCATTTTGAGCATGTTCTAGTGATTTCTGGAGATAGCTCAGTGTTCATGTTTTGTCATGCTTTACCTGTACATCATGCCCATGCCTTTGTTTTCTTGTTGAGATCCTGTAGCATGTTGTTTTGATGCTTGCAATATGCCTAGTTGCTGTTTTGGACAGATTGTTGTCATAATTGTGTATGTGTATGTGTTGAACCGCTGTCTGCTTTTGAGTGTGCTCTATATGAAACTTGCTTGATTTTGCATGTAGTTTCATATTATCATGTTGCATCCTTGTTTTGAGGTGTTTGCTTGATGTTTGTATGCATTTTGCATCAATGCCATGTTTAACTTGTTTTGCTCATATCTTCTAGGCCGTAGTTCAATCTAATGAACTTTATATGTAACTTGACTAGAATTTCGTAGATCATCGTGGTGCATCTTAACTTGCTGTTTAACAACTTGAACATAAGGTTTATTCAGATCTGGACCAATTTCGAAATTTGCATATGAGGACTTACCGAATTGTTCTATGTTGTTCCGGCCTCATTTAAACTTGCTTTGATGTGTTGCTTTGTTTGCATCATCTCTTGCCATGAGTAGCTTCTATTTGTCATGCATCATGCTTGTTGTGCATCATGTCTTGTTCATGTGTGGTGTGTTTACTTGTTGTGTGCTTCTTCTTGTTAGTTCCTGTTTCGCTATGATCGTGAGGATTCGCTTCGCTTCGCTGGTTCGCTTCATCCGTTCTCTTCTTCATGGACTCGTTTTCTTCCTTGGATTTCGGCAAGATGACCGCCACCTCGGATCTCACTACTATCATTGCTATGCTAGTTGCTTCGTTCTATCGCTATGCTCGCTACCTATCACTTGTTCCTCAAGCCTCCCAAATTGCCATGTCACCTCTTCTTTTGCACCTTCCTAGCAAACCGTTGTTTGGCTATGTTACCGCTTTGCCAGCCCCTCTTATAGCGTTAGTTGCAGGTGAAGATGAAGTTTGTTCCTTGTTGAACATGGAGATGTTGTTCCTTGTTGAACATGTTTACTTGTTGGGATATCACAAATATCTTATTTAATTAATGCATCTATATACTTGGTAAAGGGTGGGGCTCGGCCTTATGCGGTGTTTTGTTCCACTTGCCGCCTAGTTTCCGCATATCGGTATTATTTTCGGATTTTGCGCCCTAACCTGGTCGGGTGATTTATGGGACCCCTTGACGTTCGCTTGAATAAGACTTTTCCAAAGAAGGCCCAACATTGGTTTTACCATTTGCCTCACCCCACCTACTTTTCCTTGGGATTTCTCTCGGGTCATCTTTATTTAGCCCCCGCCGGTTCTGTGTTGGTTCCAACCGAACCGGGGCCACCTTGGGGCAACTTGAGGTTGGTTTACTCTGGTGTCTCATCCGTGTTGCCCTGAGAACAGATATGTAGCCCTATCGGGATTGTCCATCGGGCGTCTTGCTGGTCTTGTTTTATTGTCAAATGTCTTGTAGCCGGATTCCAGACTGATCGGTCTTCCGGGAGAAGGAATATCCTTCTTGATCGCGAGAGCTTATCATGGGTGTTGGGACACCCCTTTGCCGGGCTCGCTTGAAGACCCAAAGACTCTCTCAGGCGTAGGGTTTGCGTGTTTGTCGGGTGCTGAATTTGGCATAGTCTGTCTAGGACTCTATTCAGACCGGACGGTCCTCTTGCTTCTTTAGATGGCTTGTTTTGTTGATTAGGTCGAGAGCCCCGAACCGCATTAACCATCGTGGTTATCCAGTGCTCTCTTCCTTGTTTTATGCTTGTTTTTATGACGCCTGGCTTCCCGCTTCCATCCCTTATTTCGATGTGTGGGTCATGGTGCCTTTACGGGCTAGCCAACTGTCTTCTCCCACGCAAAAGCGGTCATAAGGCTTGTTAGGGCTGCCATTGTCCTTGGCTTTTCTTAGGTGTCGGCTAGCCACTGCCACGGATGTTGTGTTTGAATGTGCTAAGGCTTGGCATCCGGACCAAAAATCTGATTCTTCTTAGTGAGGAATCTGTTCAAAACTATGGGCAGATTCTCCGGCTGTTGGACTATGTGACTTAAGTCGTCAAGATCCGGAGGTCGGACATAGGTCCCTTGAAAGTTGGCCCCGAAGCATCCTCGAGTTCTCCCAGCTCCCAATTGAATTTTCAGGAGGCCTTTCAACCAGGCCGAGCTGGTCCCTTTAGCTTGAGGGGAGGTATTTGATGGCGGAAGGTCATCCCCATCAGCCGTGGGTATGTGTAGGATAAAGTCTCGATCCACTTCGGGTCTTATTCCGTCAGATGTTCACAGGTTTAAAGTCTCGGGAATTCGTTGTGGTCCAAGATTTATCAAGAAAGCAGGTGAGCAGCCCTTCAGATCCGGATGCTGTGGCATGTCGTCGGTTGTTGTTGTGTCCAAAGGTTTATTCCGACTGGTATGCGATTGGCATAATCATTTTGGTGACCATAGTCCTCCGGGTATGTCCTTGGATCCATAAACGGACCTGGTTGCGCCAAATTTTCATTCAGGTGTTCACGTGAATCGTAGGCGCGCGGTAGCCGCTTTGTTGCAGCTAATGGCGGCATGGCTTCGCCGTCGAACTCGCAGTAGCTTGCATTTGGATGATAGCTCTTTGTATGGCGATCATCTCCAGATCTTTCTTCGGTTCAGCACTTTGTTCCATCTACGGTTGAGCTGCTTCCTCAGCGGCTTTGAGCCGCTGATTCTGCTTCTTTAGACTTCTTGTGGTGGCCGTAAGCTTTCTATGGAGGTTATCTCGTTCGCATGTTTTTCCGGATTGCATCATTATCCGACTGCATTCTCTGCTGGTTCGGCTTTGATGACTCTCTAAGGCCCTGCTCCGAATCTGTGTTCGGTGACTGGTTCATCCCGCTCCATCGCTGGATCCATATGGTCGCTTGTTGCCTTCGAGTTGATTGTAGTATCGATCCTTCCGCGCCTATCACTATTTTTATCGTTGGACTTAGAACGCGCCTCGCGCTGCTTTGGCTTTTGTCCGGGGTTTTATCGCTCGATTGTTTTGTCCTTGGGCGATCCACCATGTATATGTTGTGTGACGAGGGGAAGTCCGCCCTATAGATTCCGTGATCTTCTATTGCATCGCCGCCCATACCGCCGATGTCCGCTGGAGTCGGGTCGCACGCTGGTAAATCATCAATCGTGGCTATGAAGTGGGTGGTGGGCAAAGAATTTTTGTCGCTCGCCCCACTCGGACGGACGCAGTTTGGCCTGTAAGTTTCACAAAGAGAGTTTTTTCATTTCAGCATGTCGCCAAAGGGCTTAGTGCCGAAAGATGTCCGCGGTGGTAACTCCATTACGGAGCCCAACCTGGCTCGCCTGCCTGGAGGCGCGGACCGACTCAACATCCGGATACGATTCCAGAGGTCCAAGTCGAGGCCACCACAGAGGTAAGGGTCTGTTCGGCCCCACCGCCGACACAGCGATCAAGGGTCCAACCTCCGTCCCGTGCAATGCAGCCTGCTCCAGATTTAGGTCCGAGGCTAATGCGGGGTGATACCCTCAACTTTGTCCGATAGAGGGTCAAGCCGTGCTCGCCGTGACTATCCTGCACCGTGTTATTGACGGTGATTGAAGGAGCCATCGAGCCCCGAAGCGACGCAGGAACTCCAATGAAAGCACCAATGTCGGTGTCAAACTGGCATGGATCTCGGTAGGGGTCCTGATATGCGCCAAGGCTGATGGTAATAGGAAGCAAGGGACAGATGTTACCCAGGTTTGGGCCTATCGGATTTCGGTTCGCACCTCTAGGTTCGAACTCCTGGGTGCCATGAGATCACCCTCCAGCCTACCTACACCTCGTCGCCTCGCAAGGATCTAAACTACACAGAGAGCAACACAAGGGACAAGGTTTATACTCGTTCGGGCCACCATTATGTGTAATACCCTACTCCAAAGTGTGGGGTGGTGGATTGCCTCTGTGGGCTGATGATGAACAAGATAAGAAGAACAGCTCATGAGGGTCCGTTTGGCCAAGCATTAACTGCTAGGGCTCTCTCTCTCTCTTCCAAGATGCCTCTACCCTATGGGTGGCTAGTCCTATTTACAGAGGCCCTGGGCTCTTCCCAAATATTGAGGGAAGGGCGCCAATAATCGGCCATTTTGAAGGGGAACATCTAGTACACTTATCCCCGACTAAAGTCGGTCCTCGCCGCCAAGGACTCCGACGGTGACGCCGGGCTTGGGCTCCATGATGACATCCTTCCGCCGCTCGCTGGTCTTGGTCTTGTTGCACCGAAATGGTTGCCTTTGCTTGATACTCCCGGCCTGCGCGCCTCTTGCATTAGGGGAACGAGGACATCAAGGCTGGCTGGCGCCTGGCGCCCGGCCCATGGGCACCTCGTGAGGTCCGCCTTGATATCTCCCGGAAAGCCAGCCTCGACGAGGTCGTGCCTCGAGGAAGCTTCCTGTCGCTGCCTCATGAGGCTTGCCCCTTGCAGGGTCTTGAGCTTGTGTTGATGAAGATGGGCTGTACTGGCCACCCTTGAGCCACGCCTGCAGGCAGAGGCAGGCAAGTCCTGTACCCCTGCTCCCAAAACACCGACAGAGGCTCCCCCGGCCCAGGCTACTGACTTGCCTTAGCAGAGAAGCAAAGGGGCAGTGCGCCGCAGCCCAACAGCTCAAGCGGCTTGGGCTCCACGTGGCGTTGATTGGACATGGGTGTCCCACTTCCCCACGACGCCCGGGCAACTGCACGAATTGACAAGTCCTCCATGCAAAGCGGTCATTACACTGTGGATCATGGAGGTCGACGGCTGGCCTTCTCCGCTATAGCAACGAACGGCTGCCCTTCCAGTCCATCTCTTCTTGCTTCTCCTCTTCTCCATGGCTCCAAGAGGTTCGTCATGAGAGGGGGGAAGGCCGTGGAGCGTGACTCTCCCCGCCAAGCGGCCGAGGCCGCCCGCAAGCACCCCGTGGCTCCCGAGTGGCTTTCTCCGCGGTCGTGGAGGCGATCTCTCGCGGGCGATGGGGGCCGCTGAAGGGAGGCGCTACACGACCGCTGCCACCTCCTAGGCCGCTGCCCACTCCCAGCAGGTGCTGCCTGAGTTTGTCGTGGTGGTCGGTGGAGCCGACCAACCTGCCTCCAGCTTCCCGCCTTTTAGGTGAACTTCCTACTGGCGCCTGGGCGGTCTCTCGCTCCAGCGGACGCTGCAGCCGGGCCCCTGGCTTCACCGAGGTCTCCACGGGGAGCGGCATTCCCACCCGCAGCTGGCAACGCTTGTTCGCTGCCACGGGTCTGCGGCAAGGCACCCCACTTCAAGTTCGACGGTGAAGCCACCTCACGTGAGGGTGTTCTGGGAAGACGGTCGCCACGCTGGGTGCTGCCTCGAGGACAACGATCAAGGCCAGGCCTAGCCCCGCGACGATCGGGATGAAGATGATGCCAGTGGTCGGCGGCGCCGGCCTCGCCGAAGCCAGCGACTCTCCCTTCGACAGCTGCTCCTCCCGAGGGAGGTAGCGGGTCTGCCCGCCTAGAGGGAGGTAGCGGGTCTGATCTACCACGCGCCTTAGTGTGAAGCGCGAGGAGTCCGCCCGAGCCCAGAGGTCGAGCCTCACTGCAAGATGTCGCTGCTTGTAGCCACTGCTTTGTTCTTTCCTTTCCTGCAAAGACAATAGTGGGCTCACGGGGCGGCTTGGACTGTTGCTGTTAATTATCGACTGTTTCGCTATCTCAGATAGGCTTTGTGCCACACTGCTGCAAGACAGAAATTACTTTAGCTTGGGGGCGACTGTCATGTTCGCCCCGAGGCCGAGGCCTGGCTGAACGCTTCATGCTCGCAAAGATTAGTCGAGAGGTAGCCTGCCTGGGTAGGAGGCGACTCACCCAGGTCCTGTGTTCAAGGCTGCAGTGCCTGGGGCACGGATCGAGGTGCCTCAGAGGACCCGGCTTGGGAAGCCTCAAAAGATAGGGGAAGAAAACAAACGATAGGGGGTATAAACACTCATGAGGGTGCCCGCGCTTACCCCTCTCGAGACTCTGCGAAAGACACCAAGACAGCTAAAAGGCAGAGTCACAAGCCAAAGACGGCAACAACTTCAATAAAATTCAAATGGGAATGAACAAGCCAACTGCAGAAAGCAAATGAAAGAACCGCGTCCGCACTCTAGTCTAGTCTTCGACGCTTTCACCAACTGAGCTAAGTTGCCACTGGGCATGGAGCTCCCCGAGGCCCGAGGGCGGCACTGAGACTCCGGTACATCCCACTCATTATTACGTGAGTGTCACGGGCGGCGAGCTTCAGTGCATTTTCCTTCTTCACGTACAACGGAGCCTTTTTCCGATCGCAAAGAAATTTCACGCATCGCGCTTCTTCATGCACCGGCCTTTCCAAACGCGACAACTTCACTGGCATTCGCCTTCTTCACGTGCACAGGCCTTTTCCAAAACGCGACAACTTCACGTGCGCTCGCCTTTCTTCACGTGCACAAGGACTTTTCCAAACGTGACAACTTCACTGCATTCGCCTTCTTCACAGCACATGGCCTTTCCAAAACGCGATAACTTCACAGCGTCAGCTTTCTTCGCAGGCATAGGGCCTTTCCAAAACGCTGGCTAACTTCACAAGCATTCGCCTTTCACAGTGCCCGCCATTTTAGGTAAAACCTTCGAGATGCCGGATGTTCCACGCTCGACGGGCACCTCCCGGGTCTCCAAGCACGTGGAGCCGGGCTCGAAACATGAATAACCTTGAACAGGCTCCCACATGGAGAGAGCTATGGGGCCCCTCCCGAGAACCCCTGAGCATGAGGTCCCCACCTGAGGGTCCCACAATGTTATAGCGGTCAGCTGCAGCAGTTTTGTTGGAATTTCGCTGTCAGAAAAGGGCGGCCGATGATGCTCTTCAGCAAATCTAGGTCCGCCCCAGATGGCGCCCTGGTGGGCCTCGCTGAACGCCAGACCTCAAGCAGAGCGACGTACGCCTAACCTCGTGAGGGAGGACCGCTTCAGCTCCATAAACCAGGAAGAACGGGTCCCGCCACGTCTTTGGTCATCAGACGCCCCGGATTCGACGCGCCTGTGTCCGCCAGCTTATTCTTCGGTCATGCTGCATGTCATTTGTTTATGGTTGCACTTTTCATGTCATCATCTGCATTTCATATCATGTCATCATGTGCATCGATTTGCATACGTGTTCGCCTCATGCATCCGAGCATTTTCCTCTGTCCGCTTTGGTAATCCGCACTTATGTCTCCGCGCCTCTTTTTCCTCTTTTTCGTGTCCGGTGTTAAACGTTTTAATGGACTAAGGTTTGTCAAGCGGCCTTGGTATACCACCGTAGACCGCTTGTCAAGTTTCGATGATTTGAGGTCGTTGGTACTCCAACGGTTACCGGTAACCAAAGCTCTCTTGTTGCAGCCCAACACCCCTTCAAAGTGGCCCAAAACCCAGAACTCCCTCCATGTTCTCGGTCATTCGATCACATCGTGGGCCGAAACCGCGACCTCATTTGAGTCTCCTAGCTCCCCACCTATATATTATCTCTCGTAGACGTAAACCCCAAAATCTCCCCCGACGCCACCGGATTTGTCCACTTTCCGCCGGACACCCGCCGCCCCCACGTCAGCTCTCGGACCAACTGGGACGCCATGTCATCGCCACGCCTCATTCAACCTCACCACTGGGTCTCGCTTCCATCATACCACACAGCCCCGCCGAGGTCTGGCCCGCCCAAGGGCCCGCCTCGGGCCGCCTGCCAATTGCCGCCAGCCATGGTGCCGCCTGCCACGCTGGGCCGCCTCCTCCTCAGCCGGGCGCCACGCCCCGCCCGCTGCCCGGCCTGGGCCAGGCCGGCCTCCCGGCCGCCTTCGCTGAGCTGCCTGGCGCCTCCCCAAGGCCTCAAGGCCTGCCGCTGCCGGATCCGTCCGGGGCCACTTCGCCATCCCCGACGTCGTCGGAGACCTCTCACACCTCCGCACGCCCCCGCCTCAAAGTCCGCGGCTGAGAGGTTGATTTCCTCGAAATTCCTCTAAGTCCCTGATCTCGCTAATATTTTTATGCATTTTCATCGACATAACTCTCTGCATATTGTCTGCTTTTGCGGTAATATGTCAAAATGTTCGCTCCGATGAGTACATTTTCATCTCATTGCATCATTTTCATTTGAGCTCATCTTGATGCCCGAAATGTTAGAAGAGGGCTGTGATGTTAGCTCGCTTTCAATGCATGATTGATGTGCATCCTATGAACTTGAGTCCTACATGTGTTTTGTAATATGCCATGCCATCTTTACAGGTGTATGCCATGTATTTTGTGATCTCTGTGGTGACTAGCACAAGCATGCAAACTAGGCTTCATGATGTTGCTGATTTCAGCCCTGTTTTGTCAGATATTTTATGCCATGTTAACTTGATGCTACCGAGAGATCCATGCTTATTTTGAGATACTTCTAAGGATGTTTTGAACATATGGTTGTTCTCTATCCATCCATGCCCTTGTTTGCAATTATGGAGTGCCATAGCTTGAGTCAATCGAGCCTACTTTTGCTATAAAATGTTTCCCAAGGTGTTGTTTACATGTTATTCAATTTTGCCAAGGTTGTTGTAGTTGATCCTGTATGCTATGATGTTGTTCTTGCCATGTATAGCTTCTATGCCATGTCTTCTTACTGTTGGTTGCCTTGCCATGCCATGTATTGCTGTGGTGAGGTTCAAGCTCACCAACATGCCTACTTATTGTTGTTCCTGCCATGTATGAATCAGAATATAACTTGCCATGTTTACATGGGTGCCATCATATTTTTGATCCTTTTGGCTCATGGTCAGAAGGGACTTTTGTTCTATGCATTTAGTAGATTCATGCCATGCCTTTGTTTGCATGATAAGTTTCTGTAACATGTTGTTTGATAGCTCTAAACATTGCAACCTGATGTTATTTCGCAAAGTCCGAAACCTTATTATTTGCAATCATGTCATTTTGAGCATGTTCTAGTGATTTCTGGAGATAGCTCAGTGTTCATGTTTTGTCATGCTTTACCTGTACATCATGCCCATGCCTTTGTTTTCTTGTTGAGATCCTGTAGCATGTTGTTTTGATGCTTGCAATATGCCTAGTTGCTGTTTTGGACAGATTGTTGTCATAATTGTGTATGTGTATGTGTTGAACCGCTGTCTGCTTTTGAGTGTGCTCTATATGAAACTTGCTTGATTTTGCATGTAGTTTCATATTATCATGTTGCATCCTTGTTTTGAGGTGTTTGCTTGATGTTTGTATGCATTTTGCATCAATGCCATGTTTAACTTGTTTTGCTCATATCTTCTAGGCCGTGTTCAATCTAATGAACTTTATATGTAACTTGACTAGAATTTCGTGTAGATCATCGTGGTGCATCTTAACTTGCTGTTTAACAACTTGAACATAAGGTTTATTCAGATCTGGACCAATTTCGAAATTTGCATATGAGGACTTACCGGAATTGTTATATGTTGTTCCGCCCTCATTTAAACTTGCTTTGATGTGTTGTTTGTTTGCATCATCTCTTGCCATGAGTAGCTTCATGCTTTTGTCATGCATCATGCTTGTTGTGCATCATGTCTTGTTCATGTGTGGTGTGTTTACTTGTTGTGTGCTTCTTCTTGTTAGTTCCTGCTCGCTATGTATCGTGAGGATTCGCTCGCTTCGCTTGGTTCGCTTCATCCGCTCTTCTTCATGGACTCGCTCTTCTTCCTTGCGGATTTCAGGCAAGATGACCGCTACCTCGATCTCACTACTATCATTGCTATGCTAGTTGCTTCGCTCTATCGCTATGTCTGCGCTACCTATCACTTGTTCCTCAAGCTCCCAAATTGCCATGTCAGCCTCTAACCTTTTGCACCCTTCCTAGCAAACCGTTGTTTGGCTATGTTACCGCTTTGCTCAGCCCTCTTATAGCGTTAGTTGCAGAAGATGAAGTTTGTTCCTTGTTGAACATGGAGATGTTGTTCCTTGGAACATGTTTACTTGTTGGGATATCACATATCTTATTTAATTAATGCATCTATATACTTGGTAAAGGGTGGGGCTCGGCCTTATGCCTGGTGTTTTGTTCCACTCTGCCGCTCTAGTTTCCGCTATATCGGTATTATGTTCCGATTTTGCGCCCTAACGCTGGTCGGGTGATTTATGGGACCCCTGACAGTTCGCTTTGAATAAGACTTTCCAGAAGGCCCAACATTGGTTTTACCATTTGCCTCACCACTACCTACTTTTTTCCCTTGGGATTCTCTCTCTCAGGGTCATCTTTATTTAGCCCCCCTGCCGCTGCTTCTAAGTGTTGGTCCAACCGAATACCGGCCACCTTGGGGCAACTTGAGGATTGGTTTTACTCTCGAGTCTGTCTCATCCGGTGTTGCTCTGAGAACAGATATGTAGCCCTATCGGGATTGTCACGATCGGCCGTCTTTGCTGGTCTTGTTTTATTGCTGTCGAAATGTCTTGTAGCCGGATTCGAGACTGATCGGTCTTCCCGGGAGAAGGAATATCCTTCGTTGATCGCGAGAGCTTATCATGGGTTGTTGGGACACCTCGCAGGGTATAAACTTTCGAGCCGTGTGCTCACTGTTATGTGGCGATGGGAATTTGTTAATATCCGCTAGTAAACTTGAAGAACTCAATTAAATACACCAACCGTGGTGCGAACTGTGAGGTCTCTTCGGGTTGATCGAGAGGAGAACACGGCCGGGTTATGTCTCGACGTAGTAGGAGTTCAGGATCACTTTTGATCATTACTAGTTGACGCCCTTTGTTTCTCTTCTCGCCTCATTTATGTGATGTTAGCCACCATATATGCTTAGTCGCTGCTGCAACCTCACCACTTTACCCCTTCCTTTCCCTTTAAGCTTTGCTAGTTTGATACCCATGGTAATGGGATTGCTGAGTCCTCGGCTCACAGACTACACCAGTTGCAGGTACAGGTTTATGGCGATCATGACGTGAGAGCGATGTTTGCTTGTATGGAGTTCTTCTTCTCGCTTCTTCTTCGATCAGGGATAGGTTCCGTGTCGGCAGCCCGCTAGCAGTGGTGGATGTCGTTGAGTTTCTTATGTTTCATCCGTAGTCGGATGTTGATCTTGTATATGATGTTGATGTATTCTGTGGCATTTGTGCCTTATGTATGTATCCCCATCTATTATGTAATGTTGATGTAATGATATCCACCTGCAAAAGCGTTCAATATGGGTCTATCCTTGGTGGGACCTTCGAGTTCCTTTTTGATAGGGTCGATATTGGGCGTGATGTTGGTATCGTGAGCTCGACCCACCTTAGGAGCCCCTTGATTGATCGTAGTAGTTGGCCGTGTTGAGTCTAGAAGAAAACTTTTCGAGTCTAGTTATATCGGAGAGTAGGAATTTTACTCCTCCTCGCCCTTCGTCGCCCGGTGAGGAATCTTGACGAGGTGTTTTGAATTACTCCTCTTCCCTTCAAATTTTTCTTTAGGATCACGAGTTGGTTTTCCGATCGTTGGTCCTCAGCTCTTTTCATCCGTATTTTCTTCAAGTCGACTCGAACTTCGCTTGATTAATATTGATGATTTGGGTAGTACAAGAGTAGATCTACCACGAGATCGTAGAGGCTAAACCCTAAGAGCTAGCCTATGATGGTATGATTGTAATTGTGATCGGCCTTCTAGTGACCAACCTCTCCGGTTTATATAGACACCGAGAGGGCTAGGGTTTACATGGAGTCGGTTACAAGGAAGGAAATATAATATCCGGATCGCCAAGCTTGCCTTCCACGCCAAGGAAAGTCCCATCCGGACACCGGTCAAGTCTTGAGTCTTGTATCTTCACGCTTCAATAGTCCGGACGCAGTACACAATTCCGCTGGGCCGGATACCCCTAATCCAGACTCCTAGTAGCCCCGTAACCAGGCTTCAATGACGATGAGTCCAGCGTAGTCTTGTCTTCGCATTGCAGGGCGGGTTCCTCCTCCAATACTCCAAAGTGGTCATCGAACACGAGACCGTGGTCCGGATCTGCAAGATGATCTCCGTATGGTATAGATCTGATTCGGTGGCAATCTTCGTGCATCGTGCCCTCGCGCCGGGGCTTGGTCCAACGCGAACCGACATTTCCTGCCCCACAATGACTCATGTTGCGAGGCGGTTTTATTGGCACGTCCTGTCGAGGCAGAGATCGTGTTCCTCTTATTACGGGATTTTCCATCAATATGAGCACGCCTGACCCCACGACGGCTGTTGGTATAACCCGTGTGTTTTTTAGATAAGCCTCAAATGGTCACACCGGGGACTCTTGATATTCACCCCCTTTATAAAGGGGTCAAGACCTACGCCTATTTTTTCACCTTCATCGCGCCTTCTCGCACCTCGAGTTCTAACACCCAAAACCTAAGCTCCACCCCTCTGGAATCCTCCAACATGTCCGGATCTGACCCTCAAGGCCGGTGGGTGGCCTCCTCGATTGAAGAGAAGGACATTGCAAAGCTTAGGGAGGTCGGATACCGACCGCAGATATCCAAAGATAGCTTCCCGCTCCAGCGCAGGTCATCCCACGCCGAGCCCAATGAGTGTCATTTTCACCCACACTTCCTCCAAGGGTCCGGGTTTCACCTCGATCCCTTCGTGAGGGGGCTCATGTTCTATTATGGGTTGATTTCACGATCTGCTCCCGACGCTATCCTCCGTATCTCGTCTGCTTATTATCGTGGTGCGAGGCTTTTCTCCATATCACCCCACACTTCGCTTATGGCTCAAGACCTTCAATGTGACGCCAAGATGGTCGAGGGCAACATGTGGAGTGCGGAGGTGCCGAATAAGGTGAACCGTGATGCCCCGTACGAGGGTTTTTCCTGTAGTATCCGGCGTATGGTAGCGGAGTGGTTTTATGTCACGACTCCTAGGGGCACAAAGTGGTGGGTGCCCCGAGCTTCGCTCGGGCCTCCGTCATTAGCTTGGCCCTTGGACGGACGAGGATGGAATTGGGGACCACAAGACATACCCGCATCGCAGAATCGCATCCGGAACTTCTTGCAAGGGACATTAATCTTGTCAAGATAATGCAAGTGATGTTGATCCAGCCGGATGTTGCCATGCCAACGCCGCCTCTCCGGATGTGGGAGTTCAACCGAGGGTCCGCGACTGGCCAAGAACTTCTTCGCCTGAAGCTCAAAGAGATGTGCAAATTATTCTTCTGACGGAAAGTAAAGTGTCCGACACCACCGAGGATGCAGGCCTGCTGTAATCGCTTAGATACCCAAGTAAGTAAACCTGATACCGACACCGTGTTTTGTATCTGTTATGATTGTTTATTATAAAAATCATCCGCACCAGGAATGGCTCAAAGAAGGCAGAGAGAATTAGGTGTCCGACGCCACTTCTCAAGGCTCGCCTCGCCTCTACCATGGCCAAGATGCTTGACCGAGTACTCAGCAGGATGCCCCGGGAAAGACAAGGGAAGGACGAAGAACCAACCCCACACTCTACGATCCCAACTGGGAATTGTCACCTCCCTAAGGAGGATAGTCGGGAGGTGGAGGCTAAGGCCTCCTCCCCGCTGGAAGAAGAGGGTCGCCCAAGACATGGAGACGGAGATGCCCAAACCCGGAAAAAGATAACACCAGGGGCTCTCGCCATAATGGGCACCTCACCGTGATCGTGCCCAACAACGGGCCAGCCTCCACCGAGCTGTAAGTTAATTTTTAATTCAAGACGCTTGTGTTCTCCTAGATCAATAACCAGGATTCGCCTTTTGCAGTTTGGCTAGCAGCCCTCTCACCAGAGTTCGCCTTCCGGGACCTTCCTCCGTGATGATGGAGAGCGAGACCCCACCTACCTCTCCGCTCAGGAAGGGCGACACCAAGTGTCGCCACGGAGGAGTCCAGATTGCCAAGGCGGAGGCCAACGCCACCACCGCCTGAGCTCGGAGTGTTTGGCTCCCGCGAGGGGCGGCGAGAAGGTCCGACATAGCTGGCTGTCCGCCGACATACTGACGGGCCTACTGGAGCGGGCTGTGCTCTCAGAGGAGCACCGCTCATTAATGAGCACGATGCTCCAGAAGATTTGGTCCGCTACAAGCGGTTTGAATGAAGCATTTGCAAGTCTGCTAAGAGGCTTTGAGGTGTGTAGTGAAGAATACACTGTTTTTTGCTGTGAGGCACACGTTAGGTGTGCTCCATATAGATAGTAGCCCCTGAGACACTGGTTGCCCGCCCCAGGGGGCAAACAGGGGATCATAAAGCAATGATTATGCGCTTATAAATATGTGCAGGTACTGTGAGTCCGCCACCGACCAGTCCGGTGGAAGTTTCCGAACCACTGTGCAGATTCGACGATTGATGCCGATATCACGGTGGTGAACGAGTGGCTGGACAAGTCACAAGGTATGTGCTCTTCCTTCCTTTGTATAGGAGAATATGGAGGCGGCATGATATTAATGTAATATGTTCGGACTGCAGATGGTGCTGCTGCCGTGGAGGCCCTGAGGGCTGAACTTGTCCAAGCCAAGGAACAAGCTCGGAATGGCAATGCGGCTGCCCTAAAGGCAACCGAGCAACTGAGAGCTGAACAGGCTGCTCATCGCCGAAGCGAAGAAAAGATGGCCGAAATGGCTATTGAGTTAAAAAAATGCCGTTGACCGGTATGAGCTCCTTAAAAAGGAGCACAAGGATAGCTTGGCCGAGCTGGACAAGGCACGCAATGCCACCAAGGAAATACGGACCGAGCTCAGGGGGGCACGGGAGGAGCTTCAACAGGCCGGTAAAATCATGGCTGGAGGTTCCTACTTGCTGCGGATGAAGTTTTTCGATCCGGCACGCCCTTGATGGGCGCCGAGACCATGGACGACATATGCGGATTTGGCGAAGAGTACGGCTGACGCTGTCGAGTTCTTCAATGGTCAGGGGGATAAGGAGGTGGAGAAGCTTTTCTAGTCGCAATTCAATGTTCCCACTCGCCCGCTGCCGTTAAATGACAAGATGGCTGTTGTAGCGGAGCTTCACAGGTTGTCCGGTCTTGCAATGCGGTCTGTGATAGACCATATTTGTCCGGAGGGCCTAAGCCGGACAGCATTTTGGCTTGGTGCAGCGTTCCTTGGGGCTGCGGCCTCGGATCGACGCCATGAGGAGGTCGGCGTGCATAGAGGGTGCACGGATGGCTCTTGCTCTTGCCCGGATATGGAGGCCAACATTATAGCGACCCAAGATCCGGCGGGGGGCCAGTATCCGGCCGAGCACTACTTGGCGAGGTCACGTAGGTGCCCACCTAATAGAGGCGCAGCGTTCAAGAATGTCTTATTTGAGTGATGAATCGAATCATTGTAACAAACAATGTTAGTTTGGTTGTAAGGCTATATTTATACTTTTTGCCCGAAAGTATTATTGTGTCCCCTGTATGGCCGCTATATATGTATATATGAATGTTTAATCCAAAGATAGCAGTCGTTGGCTTCATCCCCACGCAGTAATGCAGGGTGTTCGCAAAAATATGCTTAATCACACTTAATCCAACGCCTTGGTCCATGAAGGAGGTGATCGCACGCTTAACTAGGCAACCAGACTATATAGCTGTAACACTTTCGCTAGCCATGGAGTTTCAATGTTGGGGCTACTATGTAGCCCCGGTACCTTCAAGGCATCCGAATACGGGCGATGTACATGACCGAAACGGTCCTTCGTTAATGCCGAGGATCCTAAAGATCCCGATAGGTCTTCGAGTGGTTGAATAGTCTCTCGCTGTATCATGACACGCTTTGCTTTCTACTGAGGTGCTCGTCCGAATAACCAGGCACAATCGCAGTAGTTCTCTTGGCCACCTTAGCCGATAGTAATGGAACGTAAGGCAAACCCAGAGCCGGGCAAACCCAACATTTGACCAAAGACATGATTCGGAGCTGCTGCACATAAGGCCAACTCGTGACGCCAACACTCCCGAGGGTATTCGGAATTTATAATAGTCGATGGGCTCAAGAATGCCCATTCGTTATAAACCCTGTTTTTCCGTGTACGTATAGCATTCGTCATGGCGTAGATGCCAAAACGGCAGTATCCTCTATGGGTATGGAACACATGGGATGGTTAAACAACAAGAGGCAATAAAAAGGTTTACACAGGGCTTAATCTAAAAAGAAACCTGTTGAACGGGCCTCGCTGCACGCCTGCGCTTTTGTCTCCATGCAGCCGATCCTCGAAGGGTATCGCGTGAACGTTGTCTCGTGGAAAGAAGGAAAACTCATAGAAGAGTGCAACATAAGTATGCGATGGATAATAAAAGTGTGAGATGTTGGCTTGCCCATAAGGTTGAGCCAACTATGGACCGTGTTAAGTATTTATAGCCCCGTTTCACTATTGATTACATATACGTGCCCTCGTTCAATTTTATTCGGGCGGTCGACTCGCCACCCGAGTCTGTGATCTTTAAGGACCAGCCATGTTTTCTCGATGTTGAGGTCGCTTATAGTCCGCCGCGAGGGCCGCAAGGTTCCTCACAAGCGACAAGCGCCTCGTTAGTCCGATAACGGTGATGACGCCACGCGGACCGGCATCTTAAGTGTAAGGTAGCCATAGTGCGGCAATGCGCTGAAGCGGGCGAAGGCCGCTTCCGAGCATTGTGTGATAGTCGCTGGAAGGGTGCGGCGATGAAGAGTAGTTCTTCGCTTCGAGTTGCCTCGAGGGCCGTAATGTTACCTCCAAAGGCGACCTTCCGCTATGGGCTTCAACGCTCGTATTACCCTTCAAAGGTGGTGTTGCTTTTGGTTAATTTCGATGAGTCTATCCTCATCCCGCGGATGTTGGTCTTCATATATTGAATTGAGATCGCTGCCGCCATCCATTAGGACGCTGGTGAGACGGTATCCGCCGACTATCGGTCGAAAGCACCAAGGTCTTTGATCCTCCGCGCCAAATACTAGTTCGGTCATCCAAGTTATCGAAAGTGATCGGATAAGGCATCCAATGGTTAGGCGTGAGTACGATTGGTTTCTATATCGAGCGCTGCCTCTATGCTGCTCGCGGCTCTCCTCATGGATGTGTGAGTCGCGTGGATCATGTTCATCGCTTTAACCTCTCCGCGGGAATTTTTCTGTCTTCATTGTTAGGTCGGGCAGGTTCATCTCGCCTTCACTTGGTGTTTCCTTTCCTTGTGTTCGACATTTAATTTGCCGGCCTGCTTGAAGACCCAGACTCTCTCATGCGTAGTGGTTTGCAGGTTTGTCGTGGTGCCATGAATTTGGCATAGTCTGTCTAGGACTCTATTCAGACCGGACGGTCCTCTTGCTTCTTTTTAGATGGCTTGTTTTGTTGATTAGGTCGAGAGCCCCGAACCGCATTAACCATCGTGGTTATCCGTGCTCTCTCCTTGTTTTGGCGCTTGTTTTATGACGCCGCGGCTTCCCGCTTCCATCCCTTATTTCGATGTGTCAGTCATCGGTGCCTTTACGGGCTAGCCAACTTGTCTTCTCCCACGCAAAAGCGGGTCATAAGGCTTGTTAGGGCTGCCATTGTCCTTGGCTTTTCTTGGCCGAGGTGTCTGGCTAGCCACTCGTCACGGATGTTGTGTTTGAATGCTGCTAAGGCTTTGGCATCTGGACAGTCAACAATCTGATTCTTCTTAGTGAGGAATCTGTTCAAAACTTGCGGGCAGATTCTCCGGGCTGTTGGACTATGTGACTTAAGTCGTCAGCATCCGGAGGCCGGACATAGGTCCCTTGAAAGTTGGCCCTGAAAGCATCCTCGAGTTCCTCCCAGCTCCCAATTGAATTTTCAGGGAGGCCTTTCAACCAGTGCCGAGCTGGTCCCTTTAGCTTGAGGGGGAGGTATTTGATGGCGTGAAGGTCATCCCCACGAGCCGTGTGTATGTGTAGGATAAAGTCCTCGATCCAGACCCCTGGGTCTGTCATTCCGTCAGATGCCTCTATGTTCACAGGTTTAAAGCCCTCTGGGAATTCGTGGTCCAAGATTTATCAAGAAAGCAGGGTGAGCAGCCCTTCAGATCTCGGATATGCTGTGGCATGTCGTCGGTTGTTGTTGTGTCCAAAGGTTTATTCCGGACTGGTATGCGATTGGCATAATCATTTTGGTGACCATAGTCCTCGCGGGTATGTCCTTTGATCCATAAACGGACCTGGTTGCGCCAATTTTCTTATTCAGGTGTTCACGTGAATCGTATGCGGCGTCGGTAGCCGCTTTGTTGCAGCTACGAAGTGGCATGGCTTCGCCGTCGAATTCGGCAGAGCTTGCATTTTGATAGCTCTTTGTATGGCGATCATCTCCGATCTTTCTTCAGGTTCAGCACTTTGTTCCATCTACGGTTGAGTTGCTTCCAGCGGCTTTGAGCCGTTGATTCTGCTTCTTTAGACTTCTTGTGGTGGCCGTAAGCTTATGGAGGTTATCTCGCTCGCATGTTTTTCCGGATTGCATCATTATCCGACTGCATTCCTGTGCTGGTTCGGTTTGATGACCTCTCGGCGCCCGCTCCGAATCGTGTTCGGTGACTGGTTCATCCCGCTTCCATCGCTGGATCCATATGGTCGCTTGTTGCCTTCGGAGTTGATTGTAGTATCGATCCTTCCGGGCGCCTTATCACTATTTTTACCGTTGTTGACTTAGAACGGCGCTCGCGCCGCTGCTTTTGGCTTTTGTCCGGGGTTTTATCGTCTGATTGTCGCTTTGTCCTCTTTGGGCGATCCACCATGTATATGTTGTGTGACGAGGGGAAGTCCGCTGCCTATAGATTCCGTGATCTTCTATTGCATCGTCGTCCATACCGCCGATGTCCGCGAGTCGGGTCGCACGCCGGTAAATCATCAATCGTGGCTATGAAGTGGGTGGTGGGGGCAAGAATTTTTGTCGCTCGCTTCCCACTCGGACCGGACGCAGTTTGGCCTGTAAGTTTCACAAAGAGAGAGTTTTCAACGATTTCAGCATGTCGCCAAAGGGCGAGTGCCGAAGATGTCCGCGGTGGTAAACTCCATTAGCGGAGCTCAACCTGGCTCGCCTGCTCGAGGCGCGACCGACTCAACATCCGGATACGATTCCAGAGGTCCGTCGAGGCCACCACAGAGGTAAGGCCGTGTTCGCCCACCGCCGAGAATCAGCGACCTGCGGGCGGGTCCAACCTCCGTCCCGTGCAATGCAGCTCGCTCCAGATTTAGGTCCGAGGCTATCAAGGGGTGATACCCTCAACTTTGTCCGATAGAGGGTCTAAGCCGTGCTCGCCAGGACTATCTGCACCGTGTTATTGACGGTGATTGAAGGAGCCATCGAGCCCCGTGAGCGACGGCTATTGCAGGAACTCTCAATGAAAGCACCAATGTCGGTGTCAAACTGGCGGATCTCGGTAGGGGGTCCTGATATGCGCCAAGGCTGATGGTAATAGGAAGCAAGGGACATGATGTTTACCCAGGTTTGGGCCTATCGGATTTCGGGTTCCGCACCTTCTAGGTTCGAACTCCTGGGTGCCCATGAGATCACCCTCCAGCCTACCTACACCTCGTCAGCCGCAAGGATCTAAACTACACAAGAGAGCAACACAAGGGACATAGGTTTATATCGTTCGGGCCACCATTATGTGTAATACCCTACCCAAAGGTGTGGGTGGTGGATTGCCTCGGGCTGATGATGAATAAGATAAGAAGAACAGCTCATGAGGGTCTGTTCTGGCCATTGCGACGAACTGCTAGGGGCTCTCTCTCTCTCTCTCTTTCCAAGATGCCTCTACCCTATGGGTGGCTAGTCCTATTTACAGGCAGAGGCCCTGGGCCTCTTCCCAAATATTGAGCGGGAAGGGCGCCAACAATCGGCCATTTTGAAGGGGAACATCTAGTACACTTATCCTGACTAAAGTCGGTCCTCGCCTGCCAAGGACTCTGACGGTGACGCCGGCTTGGGCTCCATGATGACATCCTTCCTGCCGTTCTGCTGGTCTTGGTCTTGTTGCACCGAAATGGTTGCCTTTGCTTGATACTCCTGGCCTGCGCTTGCCTCCCTTGCACCAAAGGGGAAACGAGGACATCATGCTGGCTGGCGCCGCCTCGGGCGCCTCGGTCGTCATGAGCTTACGCCATGGGCACCTCGTGAGGTACCCCGCCTTGATATCTCCGCCTCATGGAGCCAGCCTCGACGAGGTCGTGCTCGAGGAAGCTTCCTGTCAGCCCCGCCTCATGAGGCTTGGCCCCTTGCGAGGGTCTTGAGCTTGTGTTGATGAAGATGGGCTGTACTGGCCACCCTTGAGCCACGCCAGCAGGCCGAGGCAGGCAAGTCTGTACCCCTGCTCCCAAAACACCGACAGAGCCCCCGGGCCCAGGCGCCTGACTTGCCTTAGCAGAGAAGCAAAGGGCGGTGCGCCGCAGCCCTAACAGCCAAGCGCCTTGGGCTCCACGTGGCGTGTTGATTGGACATGGGTGTCCCCACTTCCCCACGACGCCTGCAATCGCACGAATTGACAAGTCCCTCCATGCAAAGCGGTCATTATTACCGTGATCATGGAGGTCACGGTTGGCCTTCTCCGCATAAGGCACGAACGGCGCTGCCCTTCCAGTCCATCTCTTCTTGCTTCTCCTCTTCTCCATGGCTCCATCAAGAGGTTCTCGGCATGAGAAGGGAAGGCCCGCCAGGAGCGTGACTCTCCCCTCGCCAAGCGGTCGAGGCCGCCTCGCAAGCACCCTGTGGCTCCTCAGAGTGGCTTTCCGCGGTCGTGGAGGCGATCTCTGCGGCGATGGGCGCCGCCGGGCTGAAGGGAGGCGCTACACGACTGCTGCTGACCTCCTAGGCCGCTGCCCACTCGCAGAGGTGCTGCCGAGTTTGTCGTGGTGGTCGGTGGAGCCGACCAGCACTGCCTCCAGCTTCCCGCCTTTTAGGTGAACTTCCTACTGGCGCCGGGCGGTCTCTGCTCCAGCGGACGTTGTTGCAGCCGGGCCTCCTGGCTTCACCGAGGTCTCCGCCACGAGCGGGCTCTCGACCCGCACTGGCAACGCTTGTCTGCTGCGGGTCTGCCGGCAAGGCACCCCGTGACTTCAAGTTCGACGGTGAAGCCACCTCACGTGAGGGTGTTCGGGAAGACGGTCGCCACGCTGGGTGCTGCCTCGAGGACAACGATCAAGGCCAGTGGGCTAGCCCCGCGACGATCGGGATGAAGATGACAGCGCTCTGGTCGGCGGGCGCCGGGCTCGCCGAGCCGGCGACTCTCCTTCGACAGCTGCTCCTCCCGAGGGAGGTAGCGGGTCTGCCCGCTTAGAGGGAGGTAGCGGGTTCATCTGGCCACGCGCCTTAGTGAAGCGCGATAGGAGTCCGCCCGAGCCCAGAGGTAGTTCAGCCTCACTGCAAGATGTCGCTGCTTGAGCCGCCACTGCTTTTGTTCTTTTCCTTTCCCGCAAAGAGACAATAGTGTAGGACCACGGGGCGTGGACTGGACTGCTGTTAATTATCGACTGTTTCGCTATCTCAGATAGGCTTTTGTGCCACACGCCTGCAAGATAGAAATTACTTAGCTTGGGGCGACTGTCATGGTTCGCCTCCCGAGGCCGAGGCCTGGCCGAACGCCCATGCTCGCAAAGATTAGTCGAGAGGTAGCCTGCCTGGGCCAGGAGGCGACTCACCCAGGTCCTGTGGTTCAAGGCTGCAGTCCGTGGGGCACGGATCGGAGGGTGCTCCTCAGAGCTGGACCCGGCTTGGGAAGCCTCAAAAGATAGGGGAAGAAAACAAACGATAGGGGCATAAACACTCATGAGGGTGCCCGCGGCCGCCCCTCTCGAGACTCGTGCGAAAGACACCAAGACAGGGGCTAAAAGGCAGAGTCACAAGCCAAAGACGGCAACAACTTCAATAAAAATTCAAATGGGAATGAACAAGCCAACTGCAGAAAGCAAATGAAAGAACCGCGTCCGCACCTAGTCTAGTCTTCGACGCTTTTCTCACCAGCATGAGCTATGTTGCCATCAAGGTATGGAGCCCCGAGGCCCGAGGGCGGCACTCCGAGACTCCGGGCGTGTATCCCCACTCATTATTACGTGAGAGTGTCACGGCGGCGAGCTTCACAGCATTTTCCTTCTTCACGCACATACCGAGCCTTTTCCCGATCGCAGAAGAATTTTCACGCATTCGCTTCTTCACAGCACCGGCCTTTTCCAAACGCGACAACTTCACTGTGCATTCGCTTTCACAGTGCATGTGGCCTTTCCAAAACGCGACAACTTCACAGCGCTCGCTTTCTTCACAGTGCACAAGGACTTTTCCAAACGTGACAACTTCACTGCATTCGCTTTTCTTCACAGCACATGGCCTTTTCCAAAACGCGACAACTTCACAGCGTCAGCTTTCTTCGCAGCATAGGGCCTTTCCAAAACGCGACAACTTCACAAGCATTCGCCTTCTTCATGTGCCCGGGCCATTTTAGGGGTAAAACCTTCGAGATGCCGGATGTTCCACGCTGCTCGACGGGCACCCCTCCCGGGTCTCCAAGCACGTGGAGCCGGGCTCGAAACATGAATAACCTTGAACAGTTCCCTCCCACATGGGAGAGAGCTTTATGCAGTCCTCCCCGAGAGAGAACCCTGCTCGAGCATGAGGTCCCCACCTCAAGGGTCCCGGGCTAATGTTGCGCAAAGTGGTATCGCCAGCAGTTCTTGTTGGTACCTTGTCGCCAGAGGGCTTTCCGATGATGCTCCTCCCCAAAGACGAGGTCCGGCCCCTCGTGATGGCGCCCCCGCTGGGCCTCGCCGAACGCCAGACCTGCAGGCAGAGCGACGCGCTAACCGGATTCGATGCGCCTGTGTCCGCCATTATTCGCCGTCTTTGCCATGTCATTTGCTTGCGTGTTGCACTTTGCCATGTCATCATCTGCATTTCATATCATGTCATCATGTGCATCGATTTTGCATACGTGTTCGCCTCATGCATCCGAGCATTTTCCCCGTTGTCCGCTTTTGCAATCCGCACTCCTATGTCTCCCGCCGCCTCTTTTACCTCTTTTTCGTGTGCGGGTGTTAAACGGTCTCGAATGGACCGAGGTTTGTCAAGCGGCCTTGGTATAGCACCGTAGACCGCCTGTCAAGTTTCGGATCATTTGAGGTCGTTTGATACTCCAACGGTTAACCGGTAACCGCAAAGCCTCTTTTGTTGCAGCCCAACACCCTTCCAAAGTGGCCCAAAACCCAGCAAACTCCCTCCATGCTCTCGGTCGCTCGATCACGATCGTAGGGTCGAAAACCGCACCTCATTTGGACTCTCCTAGCTCCTCTACCTATATATATGTGCTCCTCCCAAATTTCAAACCAAGATGAAACCCTAGCCTCTCCTCCCACAGCCACGGACATGTCCACAGACGCGGACACCGGTCCATGCCGCCACCCACTCACTAACCAAGCCAACCACCACGCCATGTCTGCCTGGCCACACCATGCATGCTCCCGCCATCGCTGCCAAGCCCTGCCGCTCTCTCGCCGCCTCACGGCCCTCGCCACAGCCTCATCATCCCCTCACCGGCCGCCTGCCAGGGCCACTCTGGCCTGGCCTGGCCGCATGGCCTGCTGCCACGGGCGCCACTGCCTTCTGGCCGGCCTCGGCTGCCACCTCACACTGGCCTGCCTGCTCAGCCTCCTGCCCGCCGCCTCCGCCAGCGCCTCGGCTGCTGCCATGCTCGCCTGGCTCGCTGCCGCCCTCCTCTCCGCCTCCCTGCCGCAAGGCCTCGCCTCCGCCTCCGCCGCCGCCGGATCCGGGCCGCCTCCGCCCTCTCCCCGACCTCTCCGCCGACCTCCGCGCTCCATCTCCGCCAAGATCCGCCTCCGCCTCAATCCGTCCGTGCCCGAGGTTGACTTTTCTCCTCCGAAATTCCTCTAAGTCCCGAATTTGCACATTATTTTTGCCATTTTCATCATGCCATAACTCTCTGCATCCGTAGCTCTGCTTTTGTGCGTGTAATATGTCAAATTGTTCGCCTCGATGAGTAGATCATTTCATCTCATTGCATCATTTTCATTTGAGCTCATCTTGATGCCCGAAATGCTGTTAGAAGAGGGCTATGTGATGTTAGTTTCAGATTCTTATCAGAACATGCACTTTTGTCATTTTTGCCATGATTGATGTGTGCATCCTATGAACTTGAGTCCTACATGTGTTTTGTAATATGCCATGCCATCTTTACAGGGGTGTATGCCATGTATTTTTGTGATCTCTGTGGTGACTAGCACAAGCATGCAAACTAGGCTTCATGATGTTGCTGATTTCAGCCCTGTTTTGCTGATATTTTTATGCCATGTTAACTTGATGCTACCGAGAGATCCATGCTTATTTTGAGATACTTCAGTAAGGATGTTTTGAACATATGGTTATTCTCTATCCATCCATGCCCTTGTTTGCAATTATGGAGTGCCATAGCTTGAGTCAATCGAGCTCTACTTTTGCTATAAAATGTTTCCGGCAGATTGTTTACATGTTATTCAATTTTGCCAAGGTTGTTGTAGTTGATCCTTGCATGCTATGATGTTGTTCTTGCCATGTATAGCTTCTATGCCATGTCTTCTTACTGTTGGTTGCCTTGCCATGCCATGTATTGCTCTGTGGTGAGTGGTTCAAGCTCACCAACATGCCTACTTATTGTTGTTCCTGCCATGTATGAATCTGTAATATAACTTGCCATGTTTACATGGGTGCCATCATATTTTCTGATCCTTTTTGGCTTATGGTCAGTAAGGGACTTTTGTTCTATGCATTTAGTAGATTCATGCCATGCCTTTGTTTGCCATGATAAGTTCCTGTAACATGTTGTTTGATAGCTCTAAACATTGCAACCTGATGTTATTTCGCAAAGTCCTAAACTGTTATTATTTGCAATCTTGCCATGTCATTTTGAGCATGTTCTAGTGATTTCGGAGATAGCTCAGTGTTCATGTTTTGTCATGCTTTACCTGTACATCATGCCCATGCCTTTTGTTTTCATGTTGAGATCCTGTAGCATGTTGTTTTGATGCTTGCAATATGCCTAGTTGCTGTTTTGGACAGATTGTTGTCATAACTTGTATAGTGTGTATGTGTTGAACCGCTGTTCGCTTTTGAGTGTGCTCTATATGAAACTTGCTTGATTTTGCATGTAGTTTCATATTATCATGTTGCATCCTTGTTTTGAGGTGTTTGCTTGATGTTTGTATGCATTTTGCATCAATGCCATGTTTAACTTGTTTTGCTCATATCTTCTAGGCCGAGTCTCAATCTAATGAACTTTATATGTAACTTGACTAGAATTTCGTAGATCATCGTGGTGCATCTTAACTTGCTGTTTAACAACTTGAACATAAGGTTTATTCAGATCTGGACCAATTTCGAAATTTGCATATGAGGACTTACCGAATTGTTATATGTTGTTCCGGCCTCATTTAAACTTGCTTTGATGTGTTGCTCTTGTTTGCATCATCTCTTGCCATGAGTAGCTTCATGTAGCTTTGTCATGCATCATGCTTGTTGTGCATCATGTCTTGTTCATGTGTGGTGTGTTTACTATGTTGTGTGCTTCTTCTTGTTAGTTCCTGCTTGCTATGATCGTGAGGATTCGCTCGCTCACGCTTGGTTCGGCTTCATCCGCTCATCTTCTTCATGGACTCGCTTCTTCTTCCTTATGGGATTTCAGGCAAGATGACCGCTACCTCGGATCTCACTACTATCATTGCTATGCTAGTTGCTTCGTTTCTATCGCTATGCTGCGCTACCTATCACTTGTTCCTCAAGCCATCCCAAATTGCCATGTCACCTCTAACCTTTTGCACCCTTCCTAGCAAACCGTTGTTTGGCTATGTTACCGCTTTGCTCAGCCCTCTTATAGCGTTGTTAGTTGCAGGTGAAGATGAAGTTTGTTCCTTGTTGAACATGGAGATGTTGTTCCTTGTTGGAACATGTTTACTTGTTGGGATATCACAATATATCTTATTTAATTAATGCATCTATATACTTGGTAAAGGGTGGAAGGCTCGGCCTTATGCCTGGTGTTTTGTTCCACTCTTGCCGCCTCTAGTTTCCGCTATATCGGTATTATGTTCCCGGATTTTGCGCCCCTAACGCGGTCGGGTGATTTATGGGACCCCTTGACAGTTCGCTTTGAATAAGACTCTCCAAAGAAGGCCCAACATTGGTTTTACCATTTGCCTCACCACCACCTACTTTTCCCTTGGGAGTCGCTAGCCCAAGGGTCATCTTTATTTAGCCCCCCGGCCAATGCTTGTCTAAGTGTTGGTCCAAACCGAGCCAGATCATGGGCCACCTTGGGGCAACTTGAGGTCTGGTTTTACTCAGAGCTGTCTCATCCGTGTTGCCTCGAGAACGAGATATGTGCAGCTCCTATCGGGATTGTCGGCACATCGGGCGGCTTTGCTGGTCTTGTTTTATTGCTGTCGAAATGTCTTGTAGCCGGATTCCGAGACTGATCGGTCTTCCCGGGAGAAGGAATATCCTTCGTTGATCGCGAGAGCTTATCATGGGCTTGTTGGGACACCCCGCAGGTATAAACTTTCGAGAGCCGTGCCTGCGGTTATGTGGCGATGGGAATTTGTTAATATCCGTTGTAGTAAACTTGAAGCAAACTCTTCTAAAATACACCAACCGTAGCGTAAATCGTGAGTGTCTCTTTTCGGGTTGATCGAGAGGAGAACACGGTTTCGGGTTATGTCTCGACGAAGTAGGAGTTCAGGATCACTTCTTGATCATTACTAGTTGACGACTGCCTTTGTTTCTCTTCTCGCCTCATTTATGTATGTTAGCCACCATATATGCTTAGTCGCTGCTGCAACCTCACCACTTTACCCCTTCCTTTCCCATTAAGCTTTGCTAGTCTTGATACCCATGGTAATGGGATTGCTGAGTCCTCGTGGCTCACAGATTACTACACCACCAGTTGCAGTGTACAGGTTTGCGATGATCATGACGCGAGAGCGATGTTTGCTTGTGTTGGAGTTCTTCTTCCGCTTCTTCTTCGATCGGGGATAGGTTCCAGTGTCGGCAGCCTGGCTAGCAGGTGGATGTCGTTTGAGTTTCTGTTTATGTTTCATCCGTAGTCGGATGTTGATCTTGTATATGATGTTGATGTATTCTTGTGGCATTTGTGCCTTATGTATGTATCCCCATCTATTATGTAATGTTGATGTAATGATATCCACCTTGCAAAAGCGCTTCAATATGCGGTCTATCCTTGGTGGGACCTTCGAGTTCCTTTTGGATAGGGTCGATATTGGGCGTGATAAGTTGGTATCGAGCCTCGACCACCCTAGGAGCCCCTTGATTGATCGTAGTTTGGCCGTTGTTGAGTCTAGAAGAAAACTGTTTTCGAGTCTAGTTATATCGAGAGTAGGAATTTTTTTACTCCTCAGCCCCTTCGTCGCCTCGTGAGGAATCTTGACGAGGTGTTTTGAATTACTCTCTTCCCTTCAAATTTTTCTTTAGGATCACGCAGTTGGTTTTCCGATCGTTGTTCCTCAGCTCTTTTCATCCGTGCATTTCTCGTCAAGTCGACTCGAGCCTCTTCATCTTTGCCAAGTTCAATCCTCGCTTGTTGTTGTTTCCTTTTGTCCCCCACCCGCCTCCCTTCTTCTTCTCGAACCGAGTCCGTAATCGAGTATCCATCCTACTCGTGAGAAGTCTTTGCTTTCTTTCCTCAATGATTTCAACCGTGTTTTCTTCAAGATATTCGCTCGGTTTCCCTTCCAAGTTGTCTTTGTTTTCCCGCCTCCCACCCTATTCTTCCCGGAGTTCGAGTTTCTTCCGACCATCAATTTCATTCGTGTGGAGCCTCTTCAGCCTTCCTCAATTATTTCAACCGTGAATTTCGCCTTGTTCGCCATTCTTCATCTCTTTCTTTTCCGTGGACTCAATTCAAGTTTTTCGGTTGATCATATTCTTTCCTCGGCTCAAGTGTTTTCCTTGCTCGCTCGCTCTCGCCAGCTTTATCCTTCCGAGTTCAAGACATCTCAGAGATTCGCCTGTTCCAATTAATTCGAGGTTGTCACCTCATTCAAATATTTCAATTGTTCCGTGCATCATCTATCTGCTCAACATCCTTTCCAACGGTGTTTTCTTTTAGTGGGCCCTAACCCACGTGTCTTTTCCCTGTGATCTTACCCGACTCTTCTAATTTCCCGAGTTATTCTCAATTCTTTTCAAGTGTGACGAAGAATGAATTTCATCACCACATGCCTTTTCCAAGATCGATTTCAAATCATTTCATTGTTGGCTCAACCTCTTTGCTTTTCATTCTCCCGAGTATCTCAACAATTTTGGTGGTGTTTCGTCATCATTTGAAGACCAAGAAGAGTTTTCTCTAAATCTTGTCCGTTCTCCCGAGATTCATGGTGCTAGCTCGATGTTATCCTATCTAATTGTTTCCAGTCATGCAAATTCTTTTCATCCATCCGAGTATTTCAGGAGTTGCTTTCCTCTCGATCATCCGGAGGCCATCTTTTCGAAGATTTCTTCGCTCTAAGTTTTCAAATTCGCTTCTCCAATTATTCCATATTCGTGCCCTTCGCTCGCTCTCAATATTCTTCCGTGCTTCGCTCAAGTGTTCTTTAATCAGCTCATGATCTCTTTGTTCTCTTGCATCTAAATTCCTCAAGTATCTTTGTTCTTCTAATTCTTCCCGTGATTCATTCTCTTTCATCACCATTTTCAATTCTTACGGTGGTTCGCTCAAGATTCTTTTCCTTGATTATCATATTAATTCATTCGTTCTTTCCAATCCTACCGTGGTTCATGAAGACCTTCTCAAGTTTTGTGCTATGTCACTTCTCAATCCTTTTTCAAGAAGAATAAGTAGTATGCAAAATCCATTGCTTGTCATCAATTTAATTTGATGAAGGATAAGCATACAATAAATCTTATTCTTATTTCATCCAAGTGAATAATCCCTTTCTTCGGAGTTTGTTCTTGATGAATAAATTCTAGTTCCAAGTGTTTTAATCTTTTCTTTTCCGGAGTTCAAAATTTTCTCGGCCATTTCGTCGGAACCCCATCTAAATCATCGCAATGCTCATCTTATTCTTTCATCCTTCATCCTATATCATCAACCTTTTGTTACCGGAGTTCTTCATGGTGGATCCTCATGTTTTAATTCTTTGTTCGAGAGTTCATCAAGATTTTGTTGGTGGAGTTCAAGTATCTTCTCTTCTCGCGTCTCGAAGTGCAATTAATTCTCCGTATTCCTTTTGAAGTGGAGTTTTGTATTTCTTCGCTCTTCTCAGCTATCCAATCATTTCCGCTTGTGGTCGGTTATCACCTTATAATTTTGAGATGTTATCCATAAGTCCACAACAAGTTTATTCTTTCGTTGTTGATTTTCTCAACAACTCCATTCAATCCTTCCTTCTAAATTCTTTTCATTCAAACTCTTTCAATTCTTCCGAGGTTTTGTGTCATTCTTCATCAAGTGTCATTCCATCTTCTCAAGTTCATGTTCTATTCCTTCCATGTTTCAGCCGGAGTGCTGCCTAAATCCTTTCAGTCTTATTCGCTTTTTTTCTCATTCTAACCACTCCGTTAGAACGAGTGGTTTCATAGTCTATCCGATTCCGTGAGCTTTCAATTCTCGCCATTCTCGCTGCTCTCTCTTCTTCTCGAGTGCTCTCGATTCTTTGCTTCTTCTCTTGAGTTCTTGTTTCACCTCATCCCTTTTCCTTCCGTTCGGTCCTAAGATCTCGGACGAGATCTCTTGTTAGTGGAGGAGTGTTGTAACGCCTCGGATTCGATGCGCCTGTGTGTCCGCCAGCTTATTCGCCGCCGTTGCCATGTCATTTGCTTGCGTGTTGCACTTTGCCATGTCATCATCTGCATTTCATATCATGTCATCATGTGCATCGATTTGCATACGTGTTCGCCTCATGCATCCGAGCATTTTCCCCGTTGTCCGCTTTTGCAATCCGCACTCCTATGTCTCCCGCGCCTTTTTACCTCTTTTCGTGCGGGTGTTAAACGGTCTCGAATGGACCGAGGTTTGTCAAGCTGCCTTGGTATAGCACCGTAGACCGCCTGTCAAGTTTCGGATCATTTGAGGTCGTTTGATACTCCAACGGTTAACCGGTAACCGCAAAGCCTCTTTTGTTTGCAGCCCAACACCCTTCCAAAGTGGCCCAAAACCCAGCAAACTCCCTCCATGCTCTCGGTCGCTCGATCACGATCACGGGGCGAAAACCGCACCTCATTTGACTCTCCTAGCTCCTCTACCTATAAATATGCCTCCCCATCCCAAATTTCGGATCCAAAACCCTAGCTTTCCCCCCCCGCCACCGGACATGTCCACTCTCCCGGACGTGTCCACGGACACTGCCTCCACTGCCGCCTGGCCCAATCCGCCAACGCCACGCCATCCACCTCCTGCCAACCACCAGCAGGCTGCCTGCATGCCCCAGCCATGCCCTGCTCCGGCTGCCCTCATCGCCCCCCCTGCTGCCGCCTGCCCGCCGCCACGCCGCCAGCTGCCTGCCTGGCCTGGCCGCTGCCTCCTGGCTGGCATACCACAGGCCTGCCGCTGCTGCCTCCTGGCCGGCTGCCTCTGCCGCTCACTGCCACTGGCTGCTCCCTCCTGCTGCTCCGCTGCCTCGCCTGCTCTCCCTGGCCATCGCCACTCGCTCAGGCGCAGGCTCCTGCCTGGCCCGCCTGCCTCCGCCTCCTCTCCGCTCCCCGCCGCCTCCTCCTGCCTCCCTCGCTGGGCACCGGCGGATCCGGCGAGATCCGGATCCGATCCCCCTCCCCTCCCCTCCATCCTCCGCCCCGCCGCCTGGCCTCCTCCTCTCATCTCCGCCGCCCCTGCCTCCGTCCGTCCAGGTTGACTTTGACCCTCCTAAAATCACTAAGTCCCCGATTCTGCATTATTTTGTTGCATTTTCATCATGCCATAACTCTCTGCATCCGTAGTCTGCTTTTGTGCGCGTAATATGTCAAATTGTTCGCCTCGAAGAGTAGATCATTTCATCTCATTGCATCATTTTCATTTGAGCTCATCTTGATGCCCGAAATGCTGTTAGAAGAGGGCTATGTGATGTTAGTTTCAGATTCTTATCAGAACATGCACTTTTGTCATTTTTGCCATGATTGATGTGTGCATCCTATGAACTTGAGTCCTACATGTGTTTTGTAATATGCCATGCCATCTTTACAGGGGTGTATGCCATGTATTTTTGTGATCTCTGTGGTGACTAGCACAAGCATGCAAACTAGGCTTCATGATGTTGCTGATTTCAGCCCTGCTTTTCATGATATTTTTATGCCATGTTAACTTGATGCTACAGAGAGATCCATGCTTATTTTGAGATACTTCAGTAAGGATGTTTTGAACATATGGTTATTCTCTATCCATCCATGCCCTTGTTTGCAATTATGGAGTGCCATAGCTTGAGTCAATCGAGCTCTACTTTTGCTATAAAATGTTTCCTGGCAGATTGTTTACATGTTATTCAATTTTGCCAAGGTTGTTGTAGTTGATCCTTGCATGCTATGATGTTGTTCTTGCCATGTATAGCTTCTATGCCATGTCTTCTTACTGTTGGTTGCCTTGCCATGCCATGTATTGCTCTGTGGTGAGTGGTTCAAGCTCACCAACATGCCTACTTATTGTTGTTCCTGCCATGTATGAATCTGTAATATAACTTGCCATGTTTACATGGGTGCCATCATATTTTCTGATCCTTTTTGGCTTATGGTCAGTAAGGGACTTTTGTTCTATGCATTTAGTAGATTCATGCCATGCCTTTGTTTGCCATGATAAGTTCCTGTAACATGTTGTTTGATAGCTCTAAACATTGCAACCTCGATGTTATTTCTCGCAAAGTCTAAACTGTTATTATTTGCAATCTTGCCATGTCATTTTGAGCATGTTCTAGTGATTTCTGGAGATAGCTCAGTGTTCATGTTTTGTCATGCTTTACCTGTACATCATGCCCATGCCTTTTGTTTTCATGTTGAGGTGCTGTAGCATGTTGTTTTGATGCTTGCAATATGCCTAGTTGCTGTTTTGGACAGATTGTTGTCATAACTTGTATAGTGTGTATGTGTTGAACCGCTGTTCGCTTTTGAGTGTGCTCTATATGAAACTTGCTTGATTTTGCATGTAGTTTCATATTATCATGTTGCATCCTTGTTTTGAGGTGTTTGCTTGATGTTTGTATGCATTTTGCATCAATGCCATGTTTAACTTGTTTTGCTCATATCTTCTAGGCCGAGTCTCAATCTAATGAACTTTATATGTAACTTGACTAGAATTTCGTAGATCATCGTGGTGCATCTTAACTTGCTGTTTAACAACTTGAACATAAGGTTTATTCAGATCTGGACCAATTTCGAAATTTGCATATGAGGACTTACCGAATTGTTATATGTTGTTCCCGCCTCATTTAAACTTGCTTTGATGTGTTGCTCTTGTTTGCATCATCTCTTGCCATGAGTAGCTTCATGTAGCTTTGTCATGCATCATGCTTGTTGTGCATCATGTCTTGTTCATGTGTGGTGTGTTTACTATGTTGTGTGCTTCTTCTTGTTAGTTCCTGCTTGCTATGATCGTGAGGATTCGCTCGCTCACGCTTGGTTCGGCTTCATCCGCTCATCTTCTTCATGGACTCGTTCTTCTTCCTTATGGGATTTCAGGCAAGATGACCGCTACCCTGGATCTCACTACTATCATTGCTATGCTAGTTGCTTCGTTTCTATCGCTATGCTGCGCTACCTATCACTTGTTCCTCAAGCCATCCCAAATTGCCATGTCACCTCTAACCTTTTGCACCCTTCCTAGCAAACCGTTGTTTGGCTATGTTACCGCTTTGCTCAGCCCTCTTATAGCGTTGTTAGTTGCAGGTGAAGATGAAGTTTGTTCCTTGTTGAACATGGAGATGTTGTTCCTTGTTGGAACATGTTTACTTGTTGGGATATCACAATATATCTTATTTAATTAATGCATCTATATACTTGGTAAAGGGTGGAAGGCTCGGCCTTATGCCTGGTGTTTTGTTCCACTCTTGCCGCCTCTAGTTTCCGCTATATCGGTATTATGTTCCCGGATTTTGCGCCCCTAACGCGGTCGGGTGATTTATGGGACCCCTTGACAGTTCGCTTTGAATAAGACTCTCCAAAGAAGGCCCAACATTGGTTTTACCATTTGCCTCACCACCACCTACTTTTTCCTTTGGGAGTCGCTAACCCAAGGGTCATCTTTATTTAGCCCCCGGCCAATGCTTTCTAAGTGTTGGTCCAAACCGAGCTGATCATGGGCCACCTTGGGCAACTCGAGGTTTGGTTTTACTCAGAGCTATGTCTCATCCGTGTTGCCCTCGAGAACGAGATATGTGCAGCTCCTATCGGGATTGTCGGCGATCGGGCGGCTTTGCTGGTCTTGTTTTATTGCTGTCGAAATGTCTTGTAGCCGGATTCCGAGACTGATCGGTCTTCCCGGGAGAAGGAATATCCTTCGTTGATCGCGAGAGCTTATCATGGGCTGTTGGGACACCCCGCAGGTATAAACTTTCGAGAGCCGTGCCCGCGGTTATGTGGCGATGGGAATTTGTTAATATCCGTTGTAGTAAACTTGAAGCAAACTCTTCTAAAATACACCAACCGTAGCGAAATCGTGAGTGTCTCTTTTCGGGTTGATCGAGAGGAGAACACGGTTTCGGGTTATGTCCGACGAAGTAGGAGTTCGTGATCACTTCTTGATCATTACTAGTTGACGACGCCTTTGTTTCTCTTCTCGCCTCATTTATGCGTATGTTAGCCACCATATATGCTTAGTCGCTGCTGCAACCTCACCACTTTACCCCTTCCTTTCCCATTAAGCTTTGCTAGTCTTGATACCCATGGTAATGGGATTGCTGAGTCCTCGTGGCTCACAGATTACTACACCACCAGTTGCAGTGTACAGGTTTGCGATGATCATGACGCGAGAGCGATGTTTGCTTGTGTTGGAGTTCTTCTTCTCGCTTCTTCTTCGATCAGGGATAGGTTCCAGTGTCGGCAGCCCGGGCTAGCAGGTGGTGGATGTCGTTTGAGTTTCGTTTATGTTTCATCCGTAGTCGGATGTTGATCTTGTATATGATGTTGATGTATTCTTGTGGCATTTGTGCCTTATGTATGTATCCCCATCTATTATGTAATGTTGATGTAATGATATCCACCTTGCAAAAGCGCTTCAATATGCGGTCTATCCTTGGTGGGACCTTCGAGTTCCTTTTGGATAGGGTCGATATTGGGCGTGAGGCCCGCTCTGGCCTGACTGACTGCTGTTCGCTGGTGTGACACCGGCGTAGCATACCAAGGCCCCAAGGTTAGAACAATATGTTTTGAAGAGGTTATCAGTGAATCATGAACTGCTGTCGGTGATGATGCGTTCGCACTCAAACCGCTCACGATGCCCTTGATGAACTTGACCGCAGAATCCTGCAGGGATGGTGCAGACGGCTTCCACTTCAGCCCACTTGGTGAACTTGTCCACGCATTACGACGAGAGGTAGCGATAGCCTCCGCTACCGAGGGAATGGGCCCAGATATCCAGCCCCTGCATCGCGAATGGCCACGAGAGGGTATAGTTTGCAGATCTCCTGGCCGGCCGATGGATCTGCTTGGCATGGAATTGGCAGGCCTCGCAAGCCTTCACCAGCCCACGGCATCGCTGAGCGCAGCAATAATAGAACCCGCCATGGAACGCCTTTGCCAACGAGGGTCCGTGATGACGTAAAGATTCCCACAGCCTCCACCGTATGTCTGCCAAAGAGTCCTTCCCTTGCTCCCTCGGAAATGCAACGCAGGACAAATCATTTGGTCGCTTCCAGAGCTTCCATCCTCGATGCAAGACGCCGTGGCTTGTCGCGCCACACGCCCGCTTCCTCCTCCTTTTTACGGCAAGGTCCTTGCGCCTGTAACTCCCGAGCTCAGGATCCAAAGATCCTCCCGAGGTTCCAGCGGCCGGGAGCAGACGGTTCTCGAGGCCGGGCCACGCACGGGGCTCCCGAGGCAGGTGGCTGGGGAGCTCTTCCCGAGGCTGCATCGTGCTTGACAAATGGCATCGCTGAGGGCTTGAAGAGCCACCTCAAGACGCCAGGTTCCTGAGGTAGCCGCCTGGATGCCCGTTTGGTGATGTCATCAGCCTCTTGATTGGTGTCGCGAGGCACATCCTGCAACTCCAGCCCCCCATAACCTGCTTCTCCATCCTGTGGACCTCCGCAGGTAGGCTTCCATGTGCTCATCCTCGGCTCAGATACTTTGTTGGAGAAGTTGACGAGGAGTTGTGAATCACCCTTGATGGTAAGGCGCCACTCCTGTATGCGATCAGGCTTTCAGCCTGCTATCGTGCCTTCATATTCTGCTATGTTGTTGAGACCTTTTCTCCATGCTGGAAACAGAGCTGCACGGCATAGTAGAGCTTGTCTTGAGGGAGATATAAGCACCAAGGCCAGCCCCCGCCACTGTCCTGAGAACAACTCGTCAAGTACATGACCCAACAGTCCGTGCCTCACTTCCCGGGAGAGGGATCGATCTCATCAGCCTTGAGGCCCGGGCGCCCGCCCATTCCGCACACGGTTGCATTAGCGCCCCCTTGATGACTCGTGGTGCTGAATTTAGCTGAAACGCTTGCAGCTCGATGTTCCACTCAGCCACTCTTCCAAATGAGTTAGCTCCCGAGCACCCTTTCCAAGGGGTACGCTTGAGACAACTTTGATGGGATGGCCTCAAAATAGTGCCGCAGCTTGCGCGAGGCCACCAATAGCGAGGAGGAGTTTCGGGCATGGGTACCACTACCATGTCCCGCAACACTCAGGCTGACAAAGTACACAGGTGTTCGACGAGGTTGGGAGGCTGGTGTTAGGCCTCCTAGGGTCACGGGCGCCTCCCGAGATGCTGGAGCCCCAGCCGGCCGGGTCGCCAGGGGAGGGGTCTCTCTATTATGAGGCGCCTCATGGGCGGCTGATCCTTCTCGGCCAGGTAGTGGTCTCGTGAGGCCCCTTGATCCCGCTCGCTTGACCTGGCAGCTGCCATGCTTTGGTCCAACTCTCTCCCTAACCGCCACCAGTGGCTGTGCCAGGGCAGAGTAAGGAGTAGCTGCAAGGTAGAGCACCAGGGCTCTTGAGGGCGCTGAGCCACCATTACCGAGGGATGGTTATACCTTTTGAGATCTTGAACGCTTTGTCGGCCTCTTTCACCATTCAAAGGGGCCCTTTTTCTTCATCACTTGAAGAAGGGTAGCGCTGCTCCCAACTTGAGATGAAGGCCCTAGTGCGGTCAAGCGCCCAAAGGAGCTTCAGATCTCTCCGAGGGTCTTCAGCTGGCTCATGTCCTCGATCGCTTGACCTTTTCGGGTTAGCCTCGATGCCCGGCATGCACACGAGGAAGCCCAGAGCTTGCCCGAGGGACTCAACACACACTTCTCCCAAGTTGAGCTGCAGTCCACCGCTGAGGCTCGCAGTTTTCTCTCCAAGTCTTGTATCGTGGTTCTGCCTCCCGAGACTTCACCACAATGTCATCAAGGTAAGTGAAGGAGTCCTGATTAGGGCGGTCCGGATAGCCGAACTATCACCGCTATTGACTCGACTATGAAGATACAAGATTGAAGACTTCGCCCCGTGTCCGGATGGGACTTTCCTTGGCGTGGAAGGCAAGCTTGGCGATACGATATGTAGATTTCCTACCATTGTAACCGACTGGTAACCCTAACCCTATTCGTGTCTATATAAACCGAAGGGTTTTAGTCCGAGGATCTAACAACAATCATACCATAGGCTGGCTTTAGGTTTAGCCTCTCGATCTCGTGGTAGATCTACTATTGTACTACCCATATCATCAATATTAATCAAGCAGGAGTAGGGTATTACCTCCATCGAGAGGGCCCGAACCTGGGTAAAACATCGTCCCCTTGTCTCCTCGTTACCATCCGCCTAGACGCACAGTTCGGGACCCCTACCCGAGATCCGCCGGTTTTGACACCGACATTGGTGCTTTCATTGAGAGTTCTTCCGCGCTGCTGCCGCCGGAAGGATGGCTCATCCTGCCTTTAAAGACGATACTATCACCAAAGGAGCCTTGGCCACCGGGTCGACTCTTCGTTAGGTGGTTTTCTTATGACCGCCAGTTCGCCATCACACGACGATGACTTCTCGGTCATCGAAACCAATCTTCACGTTAGCTCGAACTTGCTTAGCAGTTAGATACGATCGAGCTCTCCTCCGTAAATGAGCTCTTGATCGCATCGCTGCCCGAGTCGCCATTGACTACGCACTCAGATCGGGCCTAAAACCGATCCGAGAGAGATCAACTCTCCCTGTGCTACCCATCATGTTGCTGTGATAGACGAGCAATACGGGCGATTCTTCTTCTATCTTAAGGACTAGCTATGCCTTCGATTCCCGATCCTCCATGCCGGATTCCCGCAGAGGGACGGATGTCGATCAAGCCCTAAACTTAAAGTCAGCGGCGGGTTGATTCATTGATAGCATTCAAAATCCAAACTTCCAAGTTCGAAACTTCTCACCTCGAGTCTTAAATTGACGGGTTCCGGATCTAGTTCCACCTTCCCACTCAACATTAGCGATCTATCCCGAATTCGCAAGAGCTCATTGAAACAAGACATCATTATCGCCGATTCCTCCCGTTATGGACGGATAAAGGATCACGAGAGGAGGACGAATCTCACTTTTCTTCAATAATTGCACGGACAAGGGAATCCTAAACGCCATAAGTCATCGCTAAATTACACGCTTTATTGACTTGGTGACCATAGTACAAAAGTACTCGTATGATGGAGAGTGCTTGGAAACCGAAGTAAATTTTGGGTTAATCCGCCCCAATACAGCCCTAGTCCGAAATAAAAGGTGCATCATCACCAAGCACCTGGTTATACATCAAAAACAAAACCCCTAAAGGGCATGGAACTGATCGAGGGTTGCCTAAACGGACCCTCGCAAAATTCATAGCACAAAGGGCGCCACTCCAACTCATAGCCTTCGAGCATGTTGATACTACGGCAGGTGGCCAAAAGTGGCTAAGAGCTTCTACCCTAATCCCAGCCCAGAACACCAAGACGGTATTAATAGCCTTCGAGACTTTCAGATCAAATAACATGTGAAACGAACACCCGCAACCTTGTCAAGTCTACCAAGTAGCAACAATAAATCCATGGAGGACACGGCTATTACCTTTAATGCAAGTGATTTAACCCAAATTCCTAACAGCCCGAGCACCACCCAGACTGGTCCTCATCCAATAGTGGATTTTTCGCTTTACTAAGGTACTCATGGATGGCGGCAGCGGACTAAACCTCATCTACAAGGAAACCCTCCAAAATGGAAATAGACTGAACCGCATTGAGCGAAGCAGCACAACCTTTAGAGGAATAATCCCTAGACGGAAGCATGCTGCACAGAAAAATCACACCGACGAGTGTTCAGCTCACGGACAATTACAGGTCCGAGGAGGTCACATTTCAAGTGGCCCTGCTCAGCAGCAGATATCACGCTTTATTAGGGCGAGAGGCATTCACAATTTTCAAGCTATACCCCATTATGGGTACATGAAGCTTAAATGCCCGGACTTAACGGAATCATCACTCGCTAGTGATCCAACATAGCACTCACCAAAAACAAGACAGCCGCACTAGCCCTCGAGGCACTATCCGGCTTCTAGCGCCGAGGAACTCATCGCGATGCGCCCACGGTGAACAGGGACGATGTGATACTTTATAAAAGATCCAAGTCCACCTCTTTAAACCAGCGGATGAAATAGTCAAATTCCAAGTCCACCCAACGGACTCCTGCAAAACGGCCTCCATTGGGGCACAATTAAACCCTGATGTAGACGCCAGACTACGAGAATTTCTACGAGAAATCGACATTTTTGCTCGGCACCCTTCGACATGCCAGAATCCCACGCCGGCTGGCCGAGCACAACCTAAATACCCTAAAAGGATTCAAGCCACCAAACAGCTCTTCGGCGCTTTTCCGAACCCAAGAGACAGGCTATGGGAGAGGAGCTAGCCAAATTCCGGAAGCCGGATTCATCGAGATATAAAACATCCGGACTGGCTAGCAAATCTGGTGATGGTACCAAAGAAGGATAAATCTCGCGCTTATGTGTTGATTTCAAAGACCTTAATAAGGCTTGCCTAAAGGATCCCTTCCTCCCTCGCATTGATCAAATTATCGACGCTACAGCAGGACACCACTCATTGTGCTTCCTCGACGCTGCATCTGCTACCACTAAATCAAGATGGCGGAGCTGCACTAAGCCGCAACAAAGATTCATCACTCCATACGCCCATTCTCGCTTCAACACAATGCCCTTCAGTTCAAAACACCAAGAATATATCAGCGCATGATTCGTATATGTTTGGCAAACCAGATCGGCAAAATAGTGGAACCATATGTAGATGACGTGATCACAAATCCAAGCATGTCGAAACTCTAGTAGACGCACTTGAGGCTCACATTCGACAATCTCCAAAATATGACATTAAGCTCAATCCGAAAATGCGCTCTCATGCTCCAAACCGAAAGCTCTTGGGCTTCATTGTGTCCGTAGAGGAATTGAAGCAACCCAGCCAAGATCCGAGATCTGCCACAATTGGATATTCCAAAAGACCTCAAACAAATACAAAATTGATCGATGCGAGCGGCTCTAAGCCGCTTTATTTCCCATTTGGGAGAAAAGGCGCACTTTTTACCGCCCTCCGGCCAAGACCAACACTTCGAGTGGATTTGACACCGCCACGGCCGGACTCAAGAAATAAAATCCATATTAGCAACAAATCCGGTCCTGGCCGCGCCCAACATGGGCGAACCAATGCTATTATATATCGCCGCAACACATCAAGTTGTCAGCGCGGTGCTCGTCCTCGAACGAGAAACGGATGGACACAGGTTCCCTCTTCAAAAACGGGTTTACTATGTGTCCGTTGTCCTAACCCCATGCAAGTCCCGGTACCCACATTATCAAAAGATAGCATACGCGGTGTTCATGGCATCCCGGAAGTTGCGACACTACTTTCAAGAGTGTTCGATAACGGTAGCCTCCGAAGTACCTCTTAACGACATTGGTGTAATATCTACTATATTCCAACTTCTCCATGGTTCATAACCCCCATACAACCGCAACGCGACGGGTCGGATTGCTAAATGGGCCATAGAGCTCCTTCCATTCGACATAACCTATAAGCCACGACGAGCTATTAAGTCGCAGGTTTTGGCCGACTTCGCGGGTCGATGGACCAAAGCCGAACTCCCTAAAGAGTACGGCGATACTCCAATTGATCATGCACTTTGACGGCTCCAAAATGTTGGCCGCCCGGGGCTGGCGTTGCCCCGACGCTCCCCAACCGGGACACAGTCCAAGACGCCCTTCAGATAATGTATACGGACTCCAACAACGCAGCCGAATACGAGGCCCTTCGCACGGCCTCCGGATGGCAGCTCCATGGGCATTAAACGCCTAGAGGTGCGTGGTGATTCAAACTCGCGATATCTCAAATAAACGGAGACTTTGATGCCAAAGATCCGAATGGCAGCGCATCGCAATGCGGTCCTAAAATGTCAAGACGGTTCAAGGGCTCAATTTCATCATATAGCCCGGATAACAACCAGGCGGCGGACGATTGGCACGCATCGGCGCAAAACGCGATGCCGCCCCGCCTAACATCTTTCCTGAACGGCTGTTCGCCATCCGCATTATGGGAAGGGGAGTCCGAAATAACAATCCGACCCAACCGCACCGCCCGACACCAACACCTTGACACAATCGGAGGCTCTGCCAATGAGATAACACCCTCCGCCCATGAAATAATGGCGGTTATCGCCCCGTGGACGGAACCATTCCTAGCCTACCTAACTAGGCAGGAACTCCCCGAAGACCAAAATGAGGCTGTTGCATAGTACGGCGATCCAAAGCCTATAAAGTCCATGAGGGAGAGCTCTATAAGAAAAGAACAACAGGAGTCCTTCAAAGATGTATCTCCGAAAAGGAAGGGCTAAACCTCCTGGCTGAAATTCATGCCGGACTGGGTGGGCACCACGCCGCAGCCCGGGCCCTTGTAGGCAAGGCCTTCCAGACAAGATTTTATTGGCCGACGCCCGGCAGATGCAAGAGGATTTAGTCCAACGATGCCGGTTGCCGCTTTTTGCTAACCAAGTTACATGCCACCCACCGCCTCAAAACTATACCCATCACCTGGTCGTCATGTCCGGGGCTTGACATGGTTGGACCCCTTAAGGAGGAACCCACAAGCAAAAATACCTATTGGTCATGGTGGATAAATTCACCAAATGGATAGAGGCCAAGCCTCGTAAAACGGGCTGAATTCGGGCCGTGATAGACTTCATATCAGGGGTAGTGCACCTTTACGGCCCCCACAAGATTATCACCGATAACGGCACCAACTTCACGGACGATGAGGTCAAATTATGGTGCAAAACATGGGCATCAAGCTCGACACGCCTCAGCCTATCACCCTCAAACCAACGGTCAAGTCGAAGCGAGCAAACGATCTAATCATGAGCGCATTAAACCCATACTAGTGCGGTCCTCAAGGAATCTAACACGACTGGGTTGAGGAGCTCGACCAGACTGGGGCTGCGACCACGCGAATCGTGACACCGGATTCACACCATTTTTATGGTGTACGGCGCAGAGGCAGTCTTGCCTCACAGATGCTCTTATTGGCCCGGACGGGCGCTGCATCAAGGCTTAAGCAACAGGGATGGACGGCTCCATTGCCATCTCGATAAAGCGAGGACACTCGGCAACAAGATTTAATGCATTTTGTCCCATGATGACAAAGCGATAAAATCGACCACTTAACAACTTTCCACTCCGTGCCACTGCAGCCCCTCGACTATAAAAGGAGGCCCACGGCGCATCGTGAGAGGATTCGACATTTTGGACCTCGACACTTGTAGCTAGTCGGTCATGCCTGCGCGTCTGCGGGCGCGACGAGCGTGAGACGGCATGAACCGCGGGGTTAGCGAGTGGAGTGGCGGCGCCGCCCCGCCGCATGTAGGGGTGCAGCGACGCTGTTGCTCGCTTCCCACCGTCCGTGGCGGCGCTATTGCGCTTGACGGGAACGACGGGAGGCCCACCGATGAGCTGTTCGAGCGACGCTGGCGGCGAGGGTGTGGCTACACGCCAGCACCGACGCCTGGCCCCGCCATGGATGCAAAGGAGCGATGGGTGGGTTACGGAAGGAAGCCAGACAAGCCTTCCTAGCTTAAAAGTCAGATTTTGGGTTCCGCAAAACCTTGAGGTTCGAACTCCGTGCGCAGGAAGATCTCCTCCCTAGCTCACGCCTCATCGCGATCTCAAAGCTCAGCAGGCCGAACTCACATAACAAGAGACACAAGGTTTATACTAGTTCGGGCCATCGATGTGGGTGTACCCTACCCAAAGGTGGTGGTGGATTGCCTCTGGGCTGATGATGAATAGCCATAAGGAAGAACAGCCTCGAGGAGAGGTGCCTTGTGCTAGGTGAGCTTGTGTGGATGAGGGTGATCCGAATAGCCCAGATCAGTTCTTCCAAGAGCCTTGGATCCGCTGCCTCCTACCGTGGTGGCTAGTCCTATTTATAGAGTCCCCGTCCTTCCCCAAATGTAGGCGGAAGGATCCAACAACGTCAAATTTGAAGGGAGAAAACTAGTACAAGTTATCTCGACTAAAGGTGGTCTTCGCCTCATTGCCGGTGTCAAACCGCGGATCTCGTAGGGGGGTCCCAATCAAGGCTCCGAGGTCGATGGTCAGGAGACGAGGACCCGATGTTTACCTGTGTTCGGGCCTCTCTATGGAGGTAATACCCACTTCCTACTTGATTGATCTTGATGAACATGAGTATTACAAGACTAGATCTACCATGAGATCATAATGGCTAAAACCCTAAAAGTCTAGCCTCTATGACTATGATTATTCTTGCCTCTACGGACTAAGCCTCCTGTTTATATAGACCCAGAGGGGACTAGGTTACACAAAGTCGGTTATAGAGAAAGGAATCTTCATATCCACGCACAAGCTTGCCTTCCACGCCAAGGAGAGTCCCATCCTGACACGGGTGAGAGTCTTCGCTCTTTCATCTTCACAGCCCATCGGGCTCGTCCATGTCCACCAGGCCGGACGCCCGAGGACCCCTTAATCGAGGACTCCTCACCGCCAAAGGCTCGCAGCGACGCCTGCCTTGGGCTCCACTGCGACCTCCGCCCCGCCGCCCGCTGTTCTTGGTCTTGTTGCACCGACATGGAAACCTTTGCTTGATGCTCCTGGACTCTCTCTGTGGCTTGCCTCTTAGCACCAAAGAGGAAACATGAAATTGTGCGCACTGGCGCCTACCGTCTTGGTCGCCATGGCTTGCATCAGTAAACCTCACGAGGTGCCCTCGCTGATTTTGCCTCGCGAGCCAGCCTCGGTGAGGCCACCGAGGGGGTCTTGCATTCAACCATGAGGCTTGGCTCGCGAGGGCCTTCGTTTGCCGATGAAGATGGGCCGTGACGGGCTGCCGTGGAGCACGCCGTGGCCGCAGTGCAAGTCCGGGGACACCTGCTCCCGTGACACCCACACTATCCATGGCGATGGCTCGAGGGGAAAAGGCGACGCTGATCAGCCGCCTTTGGTGCTATCCGCAGCCGACAACCATATGCACAGCCACAAAAAGCTAAGTCATGCAAAATTTTGTTTAATTTCATTTATATAAGTTGGTCTTCCTCAAGGATCTCGCTCTTGTATGGGAAAACTGCACGCAATGGGACCTTCCGCCATTGGCAACGCTTTGCTTTGTTTCGAGCCTGCTCAATCAATAAGCGGTCATACCGAGAACGGCAAGGTGGCCTACCCCCTATTGGAAACACTTGTCTCTATCTCGAGTCTGCCGACAATTCAAGCGTCCGCCGAGAACGGCAAGGTGGTTTGCCCAAGCAGCGCCCGCAGTGGTGCCTAGGATCCGCCATCAAAGCACCACGGCATGGGTTTATGCGCCGCAGCCTTATCCAACCAAGCGAGGGTGCAAACATACAATGAAAGATCTAAGAGGAAGATCGCATGCTTGATCTTAAAGTACCACAAAGTTATATTACATCAAATAATTGCCGGTTCTAACTTAAGATAAAATTGTATTGGTCTTGAACCCACAGCGGCAACGAGAAACTGGGTGCCTAGTCCCTAGACCGCCCCACTCGACTACGACGCAATGATGATGGGCTAGATACGCCCTTGAGCCACGAGGTCCGCCACGTGAAAGCTCTCCAAGCTGGGCCGCTGTTGACGGTGGGGTTCCACGCCACCTTGGTGAGCACTTTGTCAGGCACCCCTGCAGAGCCTCCGGGCTCATACGATAAGTCACCCGTTGGCGCGAGTGATCCAGGAGTCGAGGATGCGCCAAGAACAAGGTCACTGGCGTTAGCTCAGATTCTATCCTCGAGAGCCTCGACGTCTGCAAGCCCATGACGATTAGCTGGGCTGAGTTTTCTTCGGACGCCGACGAGGCGGTTGATCCGAGGTTCACGCCTGTAATTCTCGATTGCAGCGCCTGCCTCCACAACTTTCTCCTCCTCCGTGTCCTTGGTCGAGTCTCTCCCGGCCTCGACCTCCAAAGCATCCCTCTAGGCCATCCAGCTCAATGTCATTGATGGAGTCGCTGGCCTTGAGAGTAGCTCGCCTTGCCGAGGACTGCGCCCGTGCCTCCACCAAAGCTGCCGCTGACCGTGTCCCTCTCCTTCGCGCCTCCACGACCTTCTTCTTCAGCCCGTCTCGCTTCCACCTCTAGCTCCTTCACTCTAGCCGCCGGGACTAGAGCCCCGAGCATCGAGTGCCTCCTTGTGCCTCCGCCCAGCTCCCGGGTCTGCTATGCGAAGCCTTGACCTCCGCCCTGTCAGTGGAGGCATGACAGCCTCCCTCATGGGCTGCAAGGTCCTCCTCGAGAGTGCAGCAGAGCCAGGTGCTATGCCGAGCTGCCCGGGCTCTGAGGCCTGCTTCGCCACCTCCTTGGCCTTCTCGATGTCAAGATGCTTCAGAGAGCCCTATTTTGCGCCAGCCTCTGGTCCCAGTCTTCAAATTTTCAGCCTCATGGAACCAGGCTCTGCTCGGCGAGTGCTCCCAAAGTCCGCCTACCTTGTCCGCCACATCCTGGTTTCTCCTTGTTTAGGCGGGCACGGTGAGCGATGGAGCCTGGAAGTTGACGCCATGGCCTGCAGGAGTTGCTCTTCTGAGAACCGCCACCGGGCCTGGTCATCAACAACCTGGCTCAAGCGGCCAGAAGTCAAACACCTCGGCCGCGCCTGGTGCCCGCTGGCCCCGGAAGGTGGACGAACAGGAGGTCGCCCATCTTCAAGCACCACCCGAGACAGGGCCGAGGGGAGGAGGATGGTCATTGGCCACCTCCCGGGCGGCAGCCTGCTGGCCTCCCCAAAGAAGATCCTCGTTGTCCCCTTCGGGCAGCGCCTTGCTGCCTCCGGCAGGCCCCTTGGTGGCCTCTTCAAGGCAGCCTTGGCGGCCTCCCCAGCGATCTTGTCGGCCTCGGCCTCTAAGGCCTTGGCGACCTCCTCGATGACAAAGGTCGATGTCCTCCGGTCCGCCGAGGGAGGTACTAGAGGCCAAAAAGAAGAATGAGATGAACTGACATCAAAGATCAAAACTCGTAACAAGAAAAAAGCAGGATGGAAGCTAACAACTTACTCCGTGCGGCTGGGAAGAAGTAGCTCTCTCCCGCCAACGCTCAAGGCGGGTGGAGCCACTACCACCCAAGTTCTCCTTCCTCCTCCTCCAGGCGCATGGGCCTTGGTACGTGCCTCTGCCGGGACGCCTCTAGGAGGTGTGGTCGATGGGGGCGACGGCTGGGGTGGCCTCAAGCCCCCCGATGCTGCTCCTCCCGCGAATCCGCAAGGTCAGCACTAAGATGCACCAAGGCGATCGGCAAGAAGTGAGTGATGGACTCACGCTGGGACCGAGGCGGGTCTCCGCGGGTGCTATTGTCCGGCTGATCGCCACCACCACCGACGAAGTGCGGAGCGCCGCCGGGGCTTGTCACCATCGAGGCCGCGGGCCTTCGCCACCCTCTAGGTCAAGGTTCTCCATGTCCTCGTGAAGATAACATCAAGTCAAAAAGAAAGGGGGATAACGCAGGCATGACAACAGAGATGATGGAAAGAAAATACTTACTGCCCTCCACTGCTTCTTCCTCTTCAAAAGACCCGAGGCTCAACTCGGCCTCTAGAGTGCTGTCTATGGGAGGTAGGGATGAGGTCCGACGCTTGACGAGGAGGAGGCTGCCTTCTTCGCCACCGCTGCCTCACCACCTTCTTTGCCACGGCTTCATCGCCTCACGCACGGACCGCCTGAGCTGGGCCACTGCTCGCCAGAGCTGTCCCGCCCACAGACACGCTTTTCCTCGGGTCGGAGGGTCGCCCCGCCTCAGCCTTCTTAGGGCGATTTGTCGCCCACGCCTTCAATGAGGGGAGCCTCGCTGCCGCTTCAAGAGACTCCGCCCATCAAGTTCTTCTCCTCCATGGCCGCTGCCTGCCCGTCTCAAGGCACCGGGCTGCCGCCTCCCTGGTGAGCATTCGCCGCCTCAAGCGGCAATCTAGTCCAGCTCCTCCTGGTGTCATGGATGAGCACGTCTGCCGCGACATAACTCTCCCAGTTATCAAGAACGACAGACCTCCTTCGCTGCTCGACCAGAGCGGTCAAGGTCAGACCTGGAAGTCCGCACCATGGCGATGATGGCGGTCCGGGCGCGAAGTTGTTGCTCACCGACCACTCACGCCAAGAACCCAACCAGGCCCCTTGACGGCCTTGCCGTCGCGGCCTTGCTGGGCCCTTCCTCAGCCCAGCCATCATCACCCACGTTGAGCCGAAGAGCCTCGCAGAAATGGGCGTGCCCCATCACCATGAAATTGTGCTTCCAGGGCGGAGCCTGGAGACATCACCGTGTTATAGTCCCGTGCCAGCCTCCCTTGTTGTGCAGAGCAATTCGGGCGCGATCGTGAGCCTTGCCGGTGGTGATCTCAAGGGTGAGCCCGACCATGATGAGGCGATGGATCCTGGTGGTGGTGATCGTGAGCTTGTCATTGGCGCCGAGGTCGCCTCCGCCCTCAAGGTGTCGGCGTGGCTCGACGAACTCGGCAGAACTCCCGTGGTCCTCCTCCTGATCCAGCCACCGGCTCCGCCACTGCTCCCCCTCCTCCGCATGCCCTTCTCCCGAGTCCTCGATCCGTGTGACGACCTGTAAATGGCATTCCCCGACCGGATGCGGGGTAGAAGTAGTGGCGGAAGAGCCGTCGGGAGCACCGCAAAGCCCTCATAGAGATCGGCAAAGAAGGCCATGCATGCCATGGCATTCGCATAAAGTCGAGGAGGTGAAAGCCAGAGGTGCATGATGCCGCTGAAGAAGTCAGAAAGGGGCGAGCCACAAGAAAAGTAGTCGACAAAGAAAGGGTACCGATTTGGGCCGGGCTTGCAAAATCGGTGGGGATGATGTGCGCTGGGTCCCCACATGGGAAGTAGTCCCAAGGTGGACCACATCGACCGTCAAGGAAAGTAGGCGGCTGCATATGAAGCGCCGCCACCACTCTCCAAATACCCTTCTCCCTGCTCGCCACCCCTTGCCCTTGCCGGGTTTTGGGTGCCATGGCGACTAGGAGAGGGCGAGGAGTTAAGAACAATGTAAGCAGCAGCGAAGTAGCAGAGGCTAGAGCTTCAATCTTTCGCTTAAGGAAGAAGAGGGGAACAACGGTTCCAAGATTGGAAAAGGCGCAGAGGGTAAATGAGCAAGCGCTTTGTGGTTTTTTTTCCTATTTATGGGGAAGCGCTGGGCCACTTTTACCATTTACCATGATGTGACGCTGCAGCAACCGCCCATTTACTCCCCACGCCACGCATTCAACGGGTCGGGGAAGCGAATCAAGCACGGAAGTTACCGCAGTAAAACTCAGCCCCATGGTCAAAAACTCAACCCGCATGCTCAAGACTGCTGGCTTGGGCCAACAATGGTCATATGTGTGGCCCAGCCCTGTGGTCTGTACACAAGTGGGGGCCCTCTTCTACCCCTTTACTTGCAGCACGGCAGTTAGAGCTACCTAAGGCCACACTTAGCGGGCAGGAAGGAAGCGATTCACAAGACTACCGAGAGCACTCGAGACCGTAGCATGAAGAGCAGAGGGGCGATAAGACTCCCAAGGCAAGACCTGCCGGGCGGGCACACAAAGCCCCAAGAAGAGCCTTGCCGGGCAACCTGCCTAACACCCAAAAGGCCACCACCCTTGAGCTTGAGAGTTCCATCACCATCGGGCGACATTGGGACAAAGGCTCTGGAGGCGCCAGATGGTGGCATGCAGATCTTGTAAAGACAAAGAACCTACAAGAATATATGAGAACTAGAAGACTGAGATCCCCAAGATCCTTGCCGAGGATAACCACAAGACCGCCGAAAGACCTTGCCGGGACGCCCACGACGCCACAGAAGATTCCTGTCGGGCCACGAGGCCTAGATAAGGGCCCAAGACAGAACACAAAGAAGGCTCTTGCCGAGGACGCCTGAGGCCTCTAAGGCCCTTGCCAGAATACCAAGAAGACCTGCAGAAGGTCTTGCCGCCTGTCACCGCCTAGCTCAACGGCCGACCCATCAACTAAGCAGTACCGGGTGGCGGTACGTGGCTCTAAGCCAACTAGTCAAGCACCTGCATGGTGGCATGCAAATCTTCCCAAGACTCGCCACCTCGCCACCTCGCCGCCCGTGCCTCTACATGTCGCCGATGCCTCATATCGACATGCGCCGAGCAGGGCGGCAATGACGGATCGACGGGCCCATTGCTATCCCGAGCAAAGCAAGAGGACACCTCAAGCAGCGATTTAATGCATTTTATCCCATGATGATAGGCAATAAACTCGACTACAGACAACTTTCCACCTCCTGTGCCACGTGGCAGCCCCTTCGACTATAAAAGGAGGCCCACGACGCATCAGTGAGAGGATTCGACTTGGACCCCGCGCCTCAGAGCTAGACCACCATCATGATAAACACAAAGCAGCAGAGTAAGGTATTACACATCACTTGCGCCCGAACCTCGATAATTCCCGTGTTAATCTCTAATCCCGCCATTCCACGTTCTCTGCCACGAATCAGAAGGGATTCTCTCGTGATCCCATAGGTGTCGCTTCCTGACATTTTGATTTACAAGAATTTTAAAACCAAGTTTCAATGTTCTCACGAGCCACGATGCCTAGATGTTTGAATTTCATTCCCATTTCTTGCATGGGACCTAGAAATTCACCCGAGGACACACATGTGATTTTTCAACCAACTTTGGTGCACGGAGCATGTGCTTGTAGTTCAAATTTGAATTATGCACGCTATACACCGTAAACTCAATTAATTTATAAAAAGGCCAAACGAACCTGGAATAATTCCAAAATTTAACAGTAGCACTGTAGTTCTATTGCCTCTATAAAGAAACTCAAGGAGGGGCAGCGATATCGCTTTGGCACTCAAAGGTGACACGCTCCTCTAAGAACCACGGCCTTAAGAGAAGCCCGTTTGCAAGAAGTTTATACCAAAACTTATTCCTATTCCACCAATTTTTACCACATCATGGTACCCATGACATGAAACCATGCCAAGTTTCATGATGTTCAAAGGTTTTGGATTTACAAGATTTTAAAACCAAGTTCTCAATGTTTTCTATGAGTCGATGCCAAATGTTTGAATTTTCCATTCTATTTGGCATAGAAATTCACCCGAGGACACACAAGTGATTTTTCAACCAACTTGGTGCACAGGAGCATGTGCTTATAGTTCAAATTTGAATTATGCACATTAAATGACCGTAAACTCAATTAATGTATAAAAAGGCCAAACGAACCCGAATAATTCCAAAAATTTCAGGGCACTATGGAGTTCTATGTTGCCTCAGAAAGAAACTCAAGGGGCTGTCGGTGTCAAACCGCGGATCTCGGTAGGGGGTCCCGAATCGCAGGCCTAGGGCGGATGGTAACAGAGACAAGGACACGACAGTTTTTATCCAGGTTCGCCTCTGATGGAGGTAATAATTTACTCCCTCGCTGATTATTGATGATATGGGTAGTACAAGAGTAGATCTACCACGATATCGTAGAGGCTAAACCTAGAAGCTAGCCTATGGTATGATTGTTGTTCGTCCATTTGACTAAAACCCTCTTCGGTTTATATAGACACCTAATAGGGTTAGGTTACACGTAGTCTGCTACAATGGTAGGAAATCTACATATCCAGATCGCCAAGCTTGCCTTCCACGCCAAGGAAAGTCCTATCCCACATGGGACTTAAGTCTTCAATCTTGTATCTTCATAGTCCAGAGTCCGCCAAAGATGATAGTTCGCTATCCTGACACCCCTAGTCCAGACTTTTTAGTAGCCCCTAACCAAAGCTTCAATGACGACTTGAGTCCGCGCGCATATTGTCTTCGGCATTGCAAGGCGGTTCTCCTCCTACTTCATAGAAGGTTTTGAACACAAGGATAGTGTCCGCTCGCAAAACAAGTTCCACATACCAATCGAGAGAGAATAATTTTTGCACAGATCTGGCCGACGATTCCGCGGGCGTGACATCACACTACGCCAGGCCTTTATTCAATCGCTTTACGTCCCACCTCACGCTGCTTAGCTAGGCGGTTTCTTGGCACGCCTTATCAAAGCATAGATCGGCCCCTTATTCCGGGATTCTCATCAATACCGACGTAGTAATCAGATCACGGCACGCCTCTATCACATGAAGTCCAATCGACCACGGAGGGCCTTGGTATTCAACTTTATAATGAGACCAAGGTCCTCTTCTTTTTCCACCCTCCATCGAAGTTCGCCTGCCGCTCGAAGTTCTAACACCCAAAGCTTCAGATTTAGGCGCTTCGACCTTCTCGACGATGTCCGCTCCGACCAGCTGCCGATGGATGTCTTCTTCCGCCACAGAAGAAGATGTGCAAAGCTATGTAGACGCCAGTAACGCCAATATGCGAATCCTATCCAAAGGAACTCGACGGTCCCACCAAGGATAGACCCGATATTGAAACGCTTTTGCAAGGTGGATATCATTACATCAACATTACATAATAGTGGGATACATATAAGGCACAAATGCCACAAGAATACATCAACATCATATATAAGATCAACATCCCACTCACGGATGAAACATAAATGTAAAATATCTCTCAACTCGGTATTTGCTTGAAATATTAACTTCAATTCCTCGAACATCTCATATGGTCCATGACGCTCAAAACGCCTTTGAAGCCCCGATTCTAAGCCGCTACATGGTGCACTAAACTATCAAGTAGTCATCATATTGAGCTAGCCAAACGCTCATAACGCCCCAGATCCGCTTCCCTGCAATAGGTCCGCTACCTAGCGTGCATTAAGGACATAATTCTTCTCAAGCAGCAATGAGGATAAACCTCAGATCACGGATCCAATCCGCATCATTGCTACTAACATCTTTCAATACAATTTTCTAGGAACACATATAAAAACACAGGGAAGCAACAACGCGAGCTATTGATCTACAAATATAATTTGCAAAATACTACCAGGACTAAGTTCATGATAAATTAAAGTTCAATTAATCATATTACTTAAGAACTCCCACTTAGAAAAATATCCCTCCGATTCTCTAAGTGATTATGTGATCCATATCAACTACACTATGACCGATCATCACGCAGATGGAGTAGTTTCAATGGTGAACATCAATATGTTGATCATATCTACTATATGATTCACGCCGACCTTTCGGGTCTCCGTGTTCCGAGGTCATATCTTATATGCATAGCTCGTCAAGTATAACTCGAGTATTCTCGCGGTGCAACTGTTTTGCACCCGCTGTATTTGAACGAGAACCTATCACACCCGATCATCACGCGGTGTCTCAAAGACGAAGAACTTTCGCAACGGTGCATACTGTGGAGAACACTTCTTGATAATTTAGTAAGGGATCATCTTATAATGCTACCGCAATCAAAGCAAAATAAGATGCATAAAGGATTAACATCACATGCAATCAATATAAGTGATATGATATGGCCATCATCATCTTGTGCTTGTGATTCCATCTCCGGCAATCGCCATGATCACCATCGCCACCGGCGCGACACCTTGATCTCCATCGTAGCATCGTTGTCGCCTCGCCAACTATTGCTTCTACGACTATCGCCATCGCTTAGTGATAAAGTAAAGCAATTACATGGCGCTTGCATTTCATACAATAAAGCGACAACCATATGGCTCCTGCCATTGTCGATAACTCGTTACAAAACATGATCATCTCATACAATAAGATATAGCATCACGCCTTGACCATATCACATCACAACATGCCCCGCAAAACAAGTTAGACGCCCTCTACTTTGTTGTTGCAAGTTTTACGTGGCTGCTACGGGCTGAGCAAGAACCGTTTACCACGATCAAAACCACAACGATATTTCACAATAGACCTGCTTTAACCTTCTCAAGGACCGGCGAGCCACACTCGATTCAACTAAAGTGAGAGAGACAGACACCCGCCACCACCTTTAAGCAAGGAGTGCTCACAGCGGTGAAACCAGTCTCACAGAAGCTGCACGCAGTAATGTCGGTCCGGCCGCTTCATCTCACAATACCGCTGAACCAAAGTATGACATGCTGGTAGGTAGTATGACTTGTATCGCCCACAACTCACTTGTGTTCTACTCGCATATGACATCAACGCATAAAACCCGGCTCGATACCACTGCTGGGGAACGAGTAATTTCAAAATTTTCCTACGATCACGCAAGACCATGGTGATGGCATAGCAACGAGCGGAAGAGTGTCCGCCCACGCACTGTGAGACCGAAAGCGAAGCGCTATAACAACGCTGTTGATGTAGTCGACGCCTTCACGACCCGACCGATCCAAGCACCGAACGACGGCACCTCCGAAGTTCTGCACACGCTCAGCCCGATGACGATCCCCGGACCGATCCAGAAAGTGTCGGGATGAGTTCCACAAGACGACGGCGCAGGACGATGATGATGCTCCACTGACGCAGGGCTTCGCTTAAGCCCGCGACGATATGACTTCTCCCGCGCAGGTTCACTTAAGCTCCGCTGACGACATGACCAAGTGGAATATGGTGGAAGGGGCACCGCACACTGCTAAGGAAATCAACTTGTGTGTTTTGGGGTGCCCCTGCCCCAGATATAAAGGAGCCAAGGGGAGGTGGCCGCCAAGAGGAGGAGGCGACTAAGGAGTCCTACTCCCTCCGGAGTAGGACTCCCCCCAATCCTAGTTGGAATAGGATTCCTGAGGGGAGAGAGAGAGGGGGGGGGCCCACCTTCCTAGTCCCAATAGGACTAGGGAAGGGGGGCGCGCCACCTAGGGCTGGCCCTTCCTTTCCCTCCAAGGCCCACTATGGGCCCATGTAGTTCCCGGGGTTCCAGAACCTCCCTGCATCTCAAATTTCCCATTTCACTCGAACCTTCCGATGTCCAAATGTAGGCTTCCAATATATCAATCTTTATGTCTCGACCATTTCGAGACTCCTCGCCATATCCGTGATCACATCCGGACTCAACAACCTTCGTGCATCAATACTTATAAACTCATTATGACCGCCATCGAACGTTAAGCGTATGGATTCTACGGGTTCGAGAACTATGTAGACATGACCGAGACACCTCTCGGTCAATAACCAATAGCGGACCTGATGCCCATATTGGTCTTACATATTCTACGAAGATCTTTATCGGATCAGATCGATAACAACATACGTTGTTCCCTTTGTCATCGGTATAGTTACTTGCCCGAGATTCGATCGCTTGTATCCAATACCTAGTTCAATCTCGCATCGCAAGTCTCTTTCTCGCTCCGAATACATCATCTCACAACTAACACATTTAGTTGCAATGCTTGCAAGGCTTATGTGATGTGCATTACCGAGAGGGCCCAGAGATACCTCTCCGACAATCGGAGGACAAATCCTAATCTCAAATATGCCAACCCAACATGTACCTTCTCGAGACACCGTAATGTACCTTTATAATCACCCAGCTATGCCAGACGCTTGGTAGCACCCAAAGTGTTCCTCGGCAAACGGAGTTGCATAATCTCATAGTCATAGGAACATGTATAAGTCATGAAGAAAAGCACTAGCAACAAACTATACGATCAAAAGCTATGCTAATGGAATGGGTCATGTCAATCGATCATTCAACTAATGATGTGATCCCGTTAATCAAATAACAACTCCTTGTTCATGGTTAGGAAACATAACCATCTTTGATTAACGAGCTAGTCAAGTAGAGGCATACTAGTGACACTGAGGTTTATGTATTCACACATGTATTATGTTTCCGTTAATACAATTCTAGCATGAATAATAAACATTTATCATGATATAAGGAAATAAATAATAACATTTATTATTGCCTCTAGGGCATATTTCCTTCACCATCCTCGCCGACCAAGATCTCGCTGGTTTCGCTTTGTCTTGGGTGAATAGCGCTTCTTCTGGCCGTGCAGCCCCTTGGCTTAGGGGTGCTCGAGTCGGTGGGTCGTGCCGCCGCGCAGTCTTGAAGACGAGCTTGAGCACTTGAAACGCATCCCTGTCTCCGGATACGATGAGGACGCCGCTGCCCTGCATCTTCATAAGGTTGTACGCTGGTGAGTCGCGCCATGAATCGGCTAGTGCTGGGTAGCCGAGGATGGCGCTAAATGGGAGGCCGATGGGGGCGATGTCTAAGTCGATTAGCTCCGCGGAAGTTCTTGTAGGTGCCGAAGGTCATCGGAAGACGGATTCGCCCTGTGGAGCCATGAAAACCGCCCGACGCCCAAGAAGGGCCTGCTGGCAAGCGCCCGCGCGGTACATGGAGGAGGTCAAGGCTTCAACCGAGAGCACACCGAGGCTCGCGCCACCGCCGGCGAGAGTCCTGATGACGGCCACCGGCAGATGGTGGGGTGCACAGATTGGGAGCGCCGCCCGAGCAGGCTGAGTTGAGGGGTGATCTCCAGCTGAAGGCCATATCGCCTTGGGCGCCGATCACCCGAGAGCTCCATGCTGCGCGGAGGCAGCTACCGATCCGGGCGGACGTAATGGCTTGATGTGGCGGTTCAAGGTGGCGCCGCGAAGCCGCCGAGGAGAGCTGCGATGACCGGGCGCCACAGCTGCAGGTTGGGCGAGGAAGAGGTCGCAGCTCCTCCCAAGAGGTTACTGGCCCTGGCGCAGTGGAGCAGCCACACGCGCTGGGCGCCGTGAGGGCCATGGAAGCCGATAGCCATGACCTCGCCGTCGCCGCTTCGAGGACGGCCCTCAGACGCCAAAGAGGAAGGCCAGCGGATCACCGTGCCATTGTAGCACGCCGGGCCTCCGCTTGAACTTGTTCGCCATCGCACTGCCGCAGGGCTGGGGCCAGGCTCGAGCCTCGCCCCCACGCCGTGCAAGGCGACTCGAGCGGGCGGCGCGCTGCTCATTATAGGGCAAATCGCGATGTTGGCGGAGAGCGGTCGGTGGAAGGAAAGCTCACACGACTTACCGCACGCCAAATGTCGGATTTCGGTTCCGCACCTCTAGGTTCAACTCGTGCACGCGAGATCACACCTCCACTTACCTACACCTCCGCCGCAAGGATCTAAACTACACAAAGAGCAACACAAGGGACATTAAGGTTTATATCGTTCGGCCACCATTATGTGTATTACCCTACCCAAAGGTGGGGTGGTGGATTGCCTCAAAGTGTCGATGATAACAAGACAAGGAAGAACAGCTCGCGAGGGTCTGTTTCTGGCCGGTGTGACGAACTGCTAGGGGAGTTCAGCCGCTTCTCTCTCTCTTTCCAAGATGCCTCTACCCTGTGGGTGGCTAGTCCTATTTATAGGCAGAGGCCCCGGCCTCTTCCCAAATATTGAGCGGAAGGGCGCCAAGAATCGGCCATTTTGAAGGGGAACATCTAGTACACTTATCCTCGATCAAGTCGGTCCTCGTTATCCAAAGACTCGACGGTGACGCCGGCTTGGGCTCCACGATGACCTCCTTCCCGCCGCTCGCTGGTCTTGGTCTTGTTGCACCAAATGGTTGCCTTTGCTTGATACTCTTGGCCCGCGCTTGCCTCCCTTGCACCAAAGGGGAAACAAGGACATCACAGGTTGGCGCGCCTAGCGCCTCTGGTCGCCATGGTTATGCCATGGGTACCTTTGTGAGGTACCCTCCTGATATCTCCGCCTCATGAGCCAGCCTGACGAGGTCGTGGCTCGAGGAAGCTTCTCGTCATCCGCCTCATGAGGCTTGGCTCCTCGCGAGGGTCTTGAGCTTGTGTTGATGAAGATGGTCCGCATCGGGCCACCCTTGAGCCACGCCAGAGTCCGCAAGCAGCAAGTCTGGTACCCCATTGCCGTGACACCGACAGGCCCTCTCGATGGAGGTAAAACCCTAATTCCTGCTTGATTAATATTGATGATATGGGTAGTACAAAAGTAGATCTACCACGAGATCGAGAGGCTAAACCCTAAGAGGTAGCCTATGATGGTATGATTGTAATTGTGATCGGCCTTCTATGGACCAACCTCTCCAGCTTATATAGACACCGGAGAGGGCTAGGGTTTACATGGAGTCGGGTTACAAGGAAGGAAATATAATATCCGGATCGCCAAGCTTGCCTTCCACGCCAAGGAAAGTCCCATCCGGACACGGGCCAAGTCTTGAGTCTTGTATCTTCATGCTTCAATAGTCCGGACGTTGTACACTGTTCGGCTGTCCGGATACCCCTAATCCAGACTCCTCACCCACGACGCCACGCAGAAGACCTTGCCAGGCCACGAGGCCCAGATAAGGGCCCAAGACGTAACAACAAAGAAGGCTCCATGCCAAGGACGCCCACGAGGCCCCGCAAAGCTCCCCGCCAAGATACCCACGAGGCCCCAAAGAAGGCCCTTGCCGGTAACCGTAAAGACCACTGCAAGGCCTTGGCGCCCATCTCCGCCCCCCAGCTCAGCGGCCAACCCACCAACTAAGGTGTACCAAGCAGGTGGTACATGGCTCCTAAGCCAACTAGTCAAGCACCTGGGTGGCATGCGATCTTCCTCAAGACTCGCCACCACGCCATCTTAGCAGCCTCGCCACCACATGGCGCCAGATGCTCATTGGCCCGGACGCAGGCTGCATCAAGGCTTAAGCAATGAGGGATGGACGGCTCCATTGCCATCCTCGATAAAGCGAGAGGACACTCGGCAACAAGATTTAATGCATTTTGTCCCATGATGACAAAGCGATAAAATCGACCACTTAACAACTTTCCACCTCCCCGTGTGCCACTCGCAGCCCCTTCGACTATAAAAGGAGGCCCACGGCGCATCGTGAGAGGATTCGACATTTTGGACCCTGCACACTTGGTAGCTAGTCAAGCGCTGCCTGCGTCTGCGGGCGCGACGAGCGTGAGACGATGAACCGCTGGGGTTAGCGATGGAGTGGCGGCGGCCGCCCCGCCGCATGTAGGGGTGCAGCGAGGACGCTGTTGCTCGCTTCCCACCGTCCGGGTGGCGGGCTATGCGCTTGACGGGAACGACGGGAGGCCCACCGACAGGAGCTGTCTGAGCGACGCGGGCGGCGAGGGTGGCCAAGCGCTCAGCGCGAGCTCGACGCGCGTCTGCCATGGATGCAGTGGAGCGATGGGATGTGGGTTGGCGGAAGGGAAGCTTCAGCACAAGCCTTCCTAGCGCGCCAAAAGTCAGATTTTGGGTTCCGGCAAAACCCTTGAGGTTCGAACTCTGGGTGCGCAGGAAGATCTCTCCTCCCCCTAGCTCACGCCCTCATCGCGATCTCAAAGCTCAGTGCGTCGAACTCACATAACAAGAGACACAAGGTTTATACTAGTTCGGCCATCGATGTGGTGTAATACCCTACCCAAAGGTGGTGTGGTGGATTGCCTCTGGGTTGATGATGAACAGCATAAGGGAAGAACAGCCTCCCGAGGAGAGGTGCTCTTGTGCTAGGTGAGCTTGTGTGGATGAGGGTGATCCGAATAGCCCAGATCAGCCTTCCAAGAGCCTTGGATCCGCTGCCTCCCACCGTGGTGGCTAGTCCTATTTATAGAGTCCCCGGTCCTTCCCCAAATGTAGGCGGAAGGATCCAACAACGGTCAAATTTGAAGGAGAAAACTAGTACAAGTTATCCCGACTAAAGGTGGTCTTCGCCGCCTCGTGTGTCAAACCGCGGATCTCGTAGGGGGTCCCTAATCAAGGCCTGAGGTCGATGGTAACAGGAGACGGAGGACCCGATGTTTACCTGTGTTCGGGCCTCTCTATGGAGGTAATACCCTACTTCCTACTTGATTGATCTTGATGAACATGAGTATTACAAGACTAGATCTACCATGAGATCATAATGGCTAAAACCCTAAAAGTCTAGCCTCTATGACTATGATTATTCTTGCCTCTACGGACTAAGCCCTCCGGTTTATATAGACACCAGAGGGGACTAGGTTACACAAAGTCGGTTATAGAGAAAGGAATCTTCATATCCACGCACCAAGCTTGCCTTCCACGCCAAGGAGAGTCCCATCCCACACGGGTGAGAGTCTTCGCTTTCATCTTCACAGCCCATCGGGCCGTCCCATGTCCAATGGGCCGGACGCCCGAGGACCCCTTAATCGAGGACTCCTCACCGCCAAAGGCTCGCAGCGACGCCTGCCTTGGGCTCCACGGTGACCTCCGCCCCGCCGCCCCTGCTGTTCTTGGTCTTGTTGCACCGATATGGAAACCTTGCTTGATGCTCCTGACCTCTCTCTCTGCTTGCCTCTTTAGCACCAAAGAGGAAACATGAAATTGTGCGCACTGGCGCCTACCGTCTTGGTCGCCATGGCTTGCATCACAAAACCTCACGAGGTGCCCTCGCTGATTTTGCCCTCGCGAGCCAGCCTCGGTGAGGCCACCGAGGGGTCTTGCATCGCCCAACTCATGCGAGGCTTGGCCCCTCGCGAGGGCCTTCAGTGTTTGCTGATGAAGATGGGCCGTACGGGGCTGCTGGTGGAGCCACGCCGTGGGCCGCAGGCAGGCAAGTCTGGGGACACCCGTTCCCAGGACACCGACACTATCCATGGCGATGGCTCGAGGGGAAAAGGCGACGTTGATCAGCCGCCCTTTGGTGCTATCCGCAGCCGCGACAACCATATGCACAGCCACAAAAAGCTAAGTCATGCAAAATTTTGTTTAATTTCATTTATATAAGTTGGTCTTCCTCAAGGATCTCGCTCTTGTATGGGAAACCTGCACGCAATGGGACCCTTCCGCCATTGGCAACGCCTTGCTTTGTTTCGAGCCTGCTCAATCAGCCTGCGGTCGCACTGAGAACGGCAAGGTGGCCTACCCCTATTGGAAACACTGTTGTCTCTATCTCGAGTCTCGCCGACAATTCAAGCGGTCATGCCGAGAACGGCAAGGTGGTTTGCCCAGCAGCGCCGCAGGGTGCCTAGGATCCGCTATCAAAGCACCACGGCATGGGTTTATGCGCCGCAGCCTTATCCAACCAAGCGAGGGTGCAAACATACAATGAAAGATCTAAGAGGAAGATCGCATGCTTGATCTTAAAGTACCACAAAGTTATATTACATCAAATAATTGCTGCGGTTCTAACTTAAGATAAAATTGTATTGGTCTTGAACCCACAAAGGCAACGAGAAACTGGGTGCCTAGTCCCGTGACCGCCCTCCACCGACTCCGACGCAATGATGATGGGCTAGATACGCCCTTGAGCGCCGCGAGGTCCGCCGCCAGAAAGCTCTCCAAGCTGGCCGGGCGGTTGACGGTGGGGTTCCAACGCCACCTTGGTGAGCACCTTGTCAGGCACCCCGCAGAGCCTCCGGGCTCTGGCTACGATAAGTCACCCGTTGGCGCGAGCTGATCCAGGAGTCGAGGATGCGCCAAGAACAAGGTCACCGGCGCTAGCTCAGATTCCTATCCTCGAGAGCCTCGACGTCTGCAAGCCCATGACGACTAGCTGGGCGGTGAGTTTCTTCGCGACGCCGACGAGGCGGTTGATCCGAGGTTCACGCCTGTAATTCTCGCATTGCAGCGCCTGCCTCCACAACTGCTTTCTCCTCCTCCGTGTCCTTGGTCGAGTCTCCTCCCGGCCCCGACCTCCAAAGCATCCCTCTAGGCCATCCAGCTTCAGCTTCAGTCATTGATGGAGTCGCTGGCCTTGAGAGTAGCTCGCCTTGCCGAGGACTGCGGCCTGTGCTCTCCACCAAAGCTGCCGCTGACCGTGTCCTTCTCCTTCGCTGCCTCCACGACCTTCTTCTTCAGCCTCGCCCTGCTCCACCTCTAGCTCCTTCACCTAGCCGCCGGGACTAGAGCCCGAGCATCGAGTGCCTCCTTGTGCCTCCGCTCCAGCTCCCGGTCTGCTATGCGACAAGCCTTGACCTCCGCCCTGTCAGGAGTGTGGCGGCGAGCGCCTCATGGGCGTGCAAGGTCCTCCTCCGAGAGTGCAAAGCAGCTGCCAAAGTGCTATGCCGAGCGGCCTGGGCCCTGAGGCCTGTTCCTTCGCCACCTCCTTGGCCTTCTCGATGTCAAGATGCTTCAGACTAGCTCCTATTTGCGCCAGCCAGCCTGCCCTGGAAGCCTTCAGCCTTTCCCGAGCCTCATGGAACTGTGCTCTGCCTCGGCGAGTGCTCCTCAAAGTCCGCCTCACCTTGTCCGCCGCCATCCTGGTTTCTCCTTGTTTAGGCGGGCACGGTGGAGCGATGGAGCTTCGGAAGTTGACGCCATGGCCTGTGAGGAGTTGTTCTTCTGAGAACTGGCCACCGGGCCTGGCTCATCAACAACCCGGCTCGGGCGGTGGCAAGCGCCAGAGTCAAACACCTCCGGGCGCCTGGTGCCCGCTGGCCCCGGAAGGTGGACGAATAGGAGGTCGCCCATCTTCAAGCACCACCCGAGACAGGGCCGAGGGGAGGAGGATGGTCATTGGCCACCTCCTCCGGCAGCCCCTGCTGGCCTCCCCAAAGAAGATCCTCGTTGTCCCTTCGGCAGCGGCCTTGCTGCCTCCCGGCAGGCCCCTTGGTGGCCTCTTCAAGGCAGCCTTGGCGGCCTCCTCGCAGCGATCTTGTCGGCCTCGGCCTCGGGGCCCTTGGCACCTCCTCGATGACAAAGGTCGATGTCCTCCTGGTCCGCCGAGGGAGGTACTAGAGGCCAAAAAGAAGAATGAGATGAACTGACATCAAAGATCAAAACTCGTAACAAGAAAAAAGGTGGATGGGAAGCTAACAACTTACTCCGCCTGGCTGGGAAGAAGTAGCTTCTCCCCGCCAACGCTCAAGGCCGGGTGGAGCCACTACCACCCAAGTTCTCCTTCTCCTCCTCCTCCGCGCATGGGCTCTGTGGTACGTGCTCTTGCCGGGACGCCTCTAGGAGGTGTGGTCGATGGGGCGACGCTGGGGTGGCCTCACGCCCTCCCGATGCTGCTCCTCCCGCGAATCCGCAAGGTCAGCACTAAGATGCACGCCCAAGGCGATCGGCAAGAAGTGAGTGATGGACTCACGCTGGGACCGAGGCGGGTCTCCGCCGGTGCTATTGTCCGGCTGATCGCCACCACCACCGACGAAAAGTGAGCGCCGGCCGGGGCTTGTCACCATCGAGGCCGTGGCCCCTTCGCCACCCTCTAGGTCAAGGTTCCATGTCCTCGTGAAGATAACATCAAGTCAAAAAGAAAGGGGGATAACGCAGGCATGACAACAGAGATGATGGAAAGAAAAATACTTACTGCCCTCCACCGCTTCTCTCCTCTTCGGCTAAAAGACCCGAGGTCTAACTCGGCCTCTAGAGTGCTGTCTAAGGGAGGGTGGAAGGATGAGGTCCGACGCCGCTGACGAGGAGGAGGCTGTCGCCGCCTTCTTCGCCACCGCTGCCTTCACCACCTTCTTTGCTGCCACGGCCTTCATCGCCTCGCCTCACGCACGGACTGCTTCCCGAGCTAGCAGCCGCTATGCGGTCCTGCTGGCCGGACTGCTCGCCAGAGCTGTCCCGCCACAGACACGCTTTTTCCTCATGGTCGGAGGGTCGTCCCGCCTCAGCCTCCTCTTAGGGCGACTTGTCGCCCACGCCTTCAATGAGGGGAGCCTCGCTGCCGCTTCAAGAGACTCCGCCACATCGAAGTTCTTCTCTCCATGGCCGCTGCCGCCTGCCGTCTGCTGTACCGGGCCGCCGCCTCCCTCGGTGAGCGCCACCGCCGCCTCGGCGGCAATCTAGTCCAGCTCCTCCTTGGTGGTGTCATGGATGAGCACGGGCCTGTCGCGACATAACTCTCCCAGTTATCAAGAACGACAGACCTCCTTCGCTGCTCGACCCAGAGCGGTCAAGGCCAGACGCTGCGAAGTCCGCACCATGGCGATGATGGCGGTCCGGCGCGAAGTTGTTGCTCACCGACCACTCACGCCGCAACCCAACCAGGCCCCTTGACGGCCTTGCCGCGCGCCTTGCTGGCCCCTTCCTCAGCCCAGCCATCATCACCCACGCTGAGCCGAAGAGCCTCCGCAGAAATGGGCGTGCCCCATCACCATGAAATTGTGCTTCGTGCCGTATGGAGCCCGATGACATCACCGTGTTATAGTCCCGTGCCAGCCTCCCTTGTTGTGCAGCAGAGCACCGGGCGCGATCGTGAGCCTTGCCGGTGGTGATCTCAAGGGTGAGCCCGACCATGATGAGGCGATGGATCCCGGTGGTGGTGATCGTGAGCTTTGTCATTGGCGCCGAGGTCGCCTCCAGCCCTCAAGGTGGTCGGCGGGCTCGACGAACTCGGCAGAACTCCCAAGGGTCCTCCTCCCTGATCCAGCCACCGGCCCGCCACTGCCCCACCTCTCCTCCGGCACGCGCCTTCTCCGAGTCCCTCGATCCGTGTGACGACCTGTAAATGGCATTCCCCGACCGGATGCGGGGTAGAAGTAGTGGCGGAAGAGCCGTGGCGGGGAGCACTCCGCAAAGCCCTCATAGAGATCGGCAAAGAAGGCCATGCATGCCATGGCATTCGCATAAAGTCGAGGAGGTGAAAGCCGAGGTGCATGATGCCGCTGAAGAAGTCAGAGAAAGGGGCAGAGCCCACAAGAAAAGTAGTCGACAAAGAAAGGGTACCGATTTGGGCCGGCTTGCAAAATCGGTGGGGATGATGTGCGTATGGGTGCCCTGCCGTCGCCTCTTCCCCACATGGGCCTCAAGTAGTCCCTAAGGTGGACCACATCGACCGTCAAGGAAAGTAGGCGGCTGCATATGAAGCGCCGCCACCACTCTCCAGCCCTTCTCCCTCAAATAGCCTTCGCCACCCCTTGCCCTTGCTGGTTTTGGGTGCCATGGCGACTAGGAGAGGGCGAGGAGTTAAGAACAATGAAGAAAGAAGCGAAGTAGCAGAGGCGAGAGCTTCAATCTTTCGCTTAAGGAAGAAGAGGGGAACAACGGTTCCAAGATTGGAAAAGGCGCAGAGGGTAAATGAGCAGCTACTGTGGTTTTTTCCTATTTATGGGGAAGGCGCTGGGCCATTTTACCATTTACCATGATGTGACGCTACAGCAGCAACCGCCCACACGACTCCCCACGCCACGCATTCAACGCTGGTCGGGGAAGCGAATCAAGCACGGAAGTTACCGCAGAAAACTCAGCCCCCATGGTCAAAAACTCAACTCCGCATGCCCAAAGACTGCTTCGGCTTGGGCCAACAATGCGTCAAGGCTTATGTGTGGCCCAGCCCTGTGGCTCCTGTCCTGTACACAAGTGGGGGCCCTCTTCTACCCCTTTACTTGTGCACGGGCAGTTAGAGCCGCGCCTAAGGCCACACTTAGCGGGCAGAGGAAGGAAGCGATTCACAAGACTACCAGAGCAGCACTCGAGACCGAAGCATGAAGAGCAGAGGGGCGAGGTAAGACTCCTAAGGCAAGACCTTGCCGGGCGGCCACACAAAGCCCGCAAGAAGAGCCTTGCCGGGCAACCTGCCTAACACCAAGAAGGCCACCACCCTTGAGCTTGAGAGTTCCATCACCATCGGCGACATTGGGACAAAGGCTCTGGAGGCGCCAGATGGTGGCATGCAGATCTTGTAAAGACAAAGAACCTACAAGAATATATGAGAACTAGAAGACGGAGATCCCCAGAAGATCCTTGCCGAGGATAACCACAAGACCGCCGAAAGACCTTGCCGGGGACGCCCACGACGCCACAGCAAGACCCTTGCCGGGGCCACGAGGCCTAGATAAGGGCCCCAAGACAGAACGAAAGAAGGCTCTTGCCGAGGACGCCCACGAGGCCTCGGCAAGGCCCTTGCCAGAATACCAAGAAGACCGCTGCAGAAGGTCTTGCCGCCTGTCACCGCCTCTAGCTCAACGGCCGACCCATCAACTAAGCAGTACCGGGTGGCGGCACGTGGCTCCTAAGCCAACTAGTCAAGCACCTGCATGGTGGCATGCAAATCTTCCCAAGACTCGCCACCCCGCCAGCCTCAGCTGCCTGCCAGCCTACATGTCGCTGATGCCTCATATTCGACATGCGCTTGAGCAGTATGGCAATGACGGACTGGACGGGCCCATTGCTATCCCCGATAAAGCAAGAGGACACCTCAAGCAGCGATTTAATGCATTTTATCCCATGATGATAGGCAATAAACTCGACTACTGACAACTTTCCACCTCCCTGTGCCACCGTGGCAGCCCTTCGACTATAAAAGGAGGCCCACGACGACTCGTGAGAGGATTCGACTTTTGGACCCAAGGCCTCAGAAGCTAGACCAAGAACATCGATAAACACAAAGCAGCAGGAGTAAGGTATTACACATCACTTGGCGCCCGAACTCGGATAATTCCCCTGTTAATCTCTAATCCCGCCATTCCACGCCTCTCTACCACGTAATCAGAAGGGATTCTCTCGTGATCCCATAGGTGTCGCTTCCGACATTTTGATTTACAAGAATTTTAAAACCAAGTTTTCAATGTTCTCAATGAGCCACGATGCCTAGATGTTTGAATTTCATTCCCATTTCTTGCATGGGACCTAGAAATTCACCCGAGGACACACATGTGATTTTTCAACCAACTTTGGTGCACGGAGCATGTGCTTGTAGTTCAAATTTGAATTATGCACGCTATATGACCGTAAACTCAATTAATTTATAAAAAGGCCAAACGAACCTGGAATAATTCCAAAATTTAACAGGCACTTATGTAGTTCTATATTGCCTCTATAAAGAAACTCAAGGAGGGGCAGCGATATCGCTTGGCACTCAAAGGTGACACGCCCTCTAAGAACCACGGGTCTTCTTAAGAGAAGCCCGTTTGCAAGAAGCTTATACCAAAACTTATTCCTATTCCACCAATTTTTACCACATCATGGTAGTACCATGACATGAAACCATGCCAAGTTTCATGATGTTCAAAGTGTTTTGATTTACAAGATTTTAAAACCAAGTTCTCAATGTTTTCATGGAGCCACGATGCCCAAATGTTTGAATTTCATTCCCATTTCTTGCATGGGGCCTAGAAATTCACCCGAGGACACACAAGTGATTTTTCAACCAACTTTGGTGCACAGGAGCATGTGCTTATAGTTCAAATTTGAATTATGCACATTAAATGACCAGAAACTCAATTAATGTATAAAAAAGGCCAAACGAACCCGGAATAATTCCAAAAAATTTCAGGGCACTCATGGAGTTCTATGTTGCCTCTGTAAAGAAACTCAAGGGGCTGTCGGTGTCAAACCGCGGATCTCGGTAGGGGGTCCCGAATCGCAGGCCTAGGCGGATGGTAACAGAGACAAGGGACACGATGTTTTTATCCAGGTTCGCCCTCTTGATGGAGGTAATAATTTACTCCTCGCTTGATTAATATTGATGATATGGGTAGTACAAGAGTAGATCTACCACGATATCGTAGAGGCTAAACCCTAGAAGCTAGCCTATGGTATGATTGTTGTTCGCCCCACGGACTAAAACCCTTCGGTTTATATAGACACCTAATAGGGTTAGGTTACACGTAGTCGGTTACAATGGTAGGAAATCTACATATCCAGACGCCAAGCTTGCCTTCCACGCCAAGGAAAGTCCTATCCCACATGGGACGAAGTCTTCAATCTTGTATCTTCATAGTCCAGAGTCCGCCAAAGATGATAGTTCGCTATCCGACACCCCCTAGTCCAGACTCCTTAGTAGCCCCTCGAACCAGGCTTCAATGACGACGAGTCCGCGCGCATATTGTCTTCGGCATTGCAAGGCGGGTTCTCCTCCGAATACTTCATAGAAGGTTTTGAACACAAGGATAGTGTCCGCTCGCAAAACAAGTTCCACATACCACCGTAGAGAGAATAATTTTTGCACAGATCTGGCCGACGATTCCGCGGGCGTGACATCACACTCACGCCAGTGCCTTTATTCAATCGCTTTTATCGTCTCCACCTCAGCATGCTTAGCGAGGCGGTTTCTTGGCACGCCTTATCAAAGCATAGATCGTGCCCCTTATTCCGGGATTCTCATCAATATCGACGTAGTAACCCAACCGTGACTATTGGCACGCCTCTATCGGCGTAGTCCCAATCGACCACGGGAGGGCTCTTGGTATTCAACCCTTTATAATGAGACCAAGGTCCTCTTCTTTTTCCACCCTCCATCGAAGTTCGCCAAGGCTTCGAAGTTCTAACACCCAAAGCTTCAGATTTAGGCGCTTCGACCTTCGACGATGTCCGCTCCGACCAGCTCTGCCGATGGATGTCTTCTTCCGTCACAGAAGAAGATGTGCTAAAGCTGCGTAGACGCCAGTGTAACGCCTAATATGCGAATCCTATCCAAAGGAACTCGACGGTCCCACCAAGGATAGACCCGATATTGAAACGCTTTTGCAAGGTGGATATCATTACATCAACATTACATAATAGTGGATACATACATAAGGCACAAATGCCACAAGAATACATCAACATCATATATAAGATCAACATCCCACTACGGATGGAACATAAATGTAAACTCAAACGACATCCACCTCTGCTAGCCCAGGCCGACCGAACCTATCCTCGATCAAGAAGAAGCGTAAGAAGAACTCAACGCAAACAAGCATCGCCTCGCCATGATCATCGCAAACCTGTACCGCAATCGGTGGTGTAGTAATCTGTGAGCCACGAGGACTCAAAGAATCCCATTACCATGGGTATCAAGACTAGCAAAGCTTAATGGGAAAGGAAGGGTAAAGTGGTGAGGTTGCAGCAGCGACTAAGCATATATGGTGGCTAACATACGCAAATGAGAGCGAGAAGAGAAACAAAGGAACGGTCGTCAACTAGTAATGATCAAGAAGTGATCCTGAACTCCTACTTACGCCGACATAACCTCAGAAACCGTGTTCTCCTTTCGATCAACCCCAAAAGAGACACTCACTTACACGCATTAACGGTTGGTGTATTTTAATTAAGATCAACTTCGGTTTTCTACAACCGACATTAACAAATTCCCATCTGCCACATAACCGCTGGCACGGCTTTCAAAGTTCAAACCCCGCAGGGTGTCCCAACTTAGCCCATGATAAGCTCTCGATCAACGAAGGATATTCTTCTCCCGGAAGACCCGATCAGTCTCGAATCCCGCCACAAGACATTTCACAGCAATAAAACAAGACCAGCAAGCCCTGATGCGCCGACAATCCCGATAGGAGCTGCACATATCTCGCTCGTGGCAACACCGGATGAGACATCCTACGAGTAAAACCAAACCTCGAAGTTGCCACGAGGGGCCCCCGCAGTTCACTACTGGTTCGGGCCAGCACTTAGAGAAGCACCGTCCGGGGCTAATAAAGATGACCCTTGGGTTAATTACTCCCAAGGGAAATATAGGTGGTGGTGAGGCAAATGGTAAAACCAAAGTTGGGCCTTGCTGGAAAAGTCTTATTCAAAGCGAACTGTCAAGGGGGTCCCATAAATCACCCGACCGCGTTAGGGACGCAAAAATCCGGGAACATAATACCGATATGACGGAAACTAGGCGGCAAGAGTGGAACAAAACACCAGGCATAAGGCCGAGCCTTCCACCCTTTACCAAGTATATAGATGCATTAATAATATAAGATATATTGTGATATCCCAACAAGTAAACATGTCCCAACAAGGAACAACATCTCCATGTTCCAACAAGGAACAAACTTCATCTTCACCGCAACTAACAACGCTATAAGAGGGGCTGAGCAAAGCGGTAACATAGCCAAACAATGGTTTGCTAGGAAGGGTGACAAAAGTTAGAGGTTCATGGCAATTTGGGATGGCTTGATAAACAGTAATAGGTAGCGCAGCAAAGCGATAGAACGAAGCAACTAGCATAGCAATGATAGTAGTGAGATCCAGGGTAGCGGTCATCTTGCCTGAAATCCCGCAAGGAAGAAGAACGAGTCCATGAAGAAGACGAACGGATGAAGCCGAACCAAGCGAAGACGAACGAATCCTCACGATCGCAACGCAACAGAACTAACAAGAAGAAGCACACAACATAGTAAACACCCACACATGAACAAGACATGATGCACAACCAAGCATGATGCATGACAAAGCTACATGAAGCTACTCATGGCAAGGGATGAAGCAAACAAGAGCAACACATCAAAGCAAGTTTAAATGAGGCCGAACAACATAAAACAATTCCGTAAGTCCTCATATGCAAATTTCGAAATTGGTCCAGATCTGGATAAACCTGTTGAAGTTGTTAAACAGCAATTTAAGATGCATCACGATGATCTATACGAAATTCTAGTCAAGTTACATATAAAGTTCATTAGATTCGGAGCTACGGTCTAGAAGATATGAGCAAAACAAGTTAAACATGGCATTGGTGCAAAATGCATATAAACATCAAGCAAACACCTCAAAACAAGGATGCAACATGATAATATGAAACTACATGCAATTCTAAGCAAGTTTCATATAGAGCACACTCAAAACGGAGCAACGGTTCAACACATACACCCTATACAAGTTATAGCAATAATCTGTCCAAAACAGCAACTAGGCATATTGCAAGCATCAAAACAACATGCTACAGCACCCCAACATAATAACAAAAGGCATGGGCATGATCTACAGGTAAAGCATTACAAATCATGAGAACTGAGCTACCTCCAGAAATGACTAGAACATGCTCAAAATGACATGGCAAGATTGCAACTAATAACAGTTTCAGACTTTGCAGAAATTAACATCAGGTTGTAATGTTTAGAGCTATGAAACAACATGTTACAGGAACTTATCATGGCAAACAAAGGCATGGCATGAATCTACTCAAAGCATATAACAAAATTCCTTTAGTGACCATAAGCCAAAAAGGATCAGAAAATATAGTAACACCCATGTCAATATTGAAAGTTTCATAACAGATTCAGCAACATGGCATGTCAAAAACTGATAACGAGTAGGCATGTTTACAAGCTCAATGCACTCACTACAGAGCCTTATATGAAAAACTAAGCATACATACATCAAGAAGACATGGCATAGAAGACATACATGGCAAGAACAATAACATAGCATACATGGATCAACCACAACAAGCTTGGCAAAATTGAATAACATGTAAACAATCTGCCAGGAAACATTTGATAGCAAAAGTAGAGCTCGATTGACTCAAGCTAGACTACTCCATAATTTCAAACAAGGGCATGGATGGATAGAGAATGACATGTAGAACAAAACATCCTAAGTGAAGTATCTCAAAATATGTATGGATCTCTTGGTAGCATCAAGTTAACATGGCATCAAAATAACAGCAAACAGGGCTGAAAACAGCAACAACAAGACACCTAGTTTGCATGCTTGTGCTAGTCACCACATAGATCACAAAAAAACATAGCAAGCACCACTGGAAAGAAGACATGGCATATTGCAAAACACATGTAGGACTCAAGTCCATAGGATGCACACATCAATCATGGCAAAATGACAAAGTGCAAGTTCTGATAAAATCAGAAACTAACATCACATAGCACTCTTGCAACAGCATTTCGGGCATCAAGATGAGCTCAAAAGAATTTGATGCAATGAGATGAAATGATCTACTCTTCGAGACGAACATTTTGACATATTATACGCGCAAAACGGAGCTACGATGACAGAGATATAGCATGATGAAAATGCAACAAAAGTTAACAGAAAAAGGACTTAGTGGATTTCGGGACAACCTCGGTCTGCACGGTTTTAAAGCAATGCGATCTCGCTGAGATCTCGCCGCAGGAGGCCGGAGGAGGTGGGGAGAGGCGCTGGCGAGGGCCGCCTGGATCCGGTGGCGGGAGGCCGGATCCGCGGGCGACGGCGATGGAGGGCGCCGGGCGGAGACTGGGCGCGGCCGGAGCGGGCGGCTGGCTGGCGAAGCTCACGAGCTCATGGGCGGGCGCTGGCGCAGGCAAAGCGCTGCGCGCGGGCGGCGCGTTCCCGGCGAGGAGCGGAGGCGGTCGGGCGGCGGCGGCCGGGCGGCGCTGAGCGGCCCGGAGGCGGGCGGCGGCCGGGCAGGCGCGGCCATGAGGGTCGCCGGAGGTTGCGCGCGCTGTCGGCCGGGCGAAGCGGCGCCGGTCATGGTCGGAGGCGGCGCGCGCTGGCCTCATGGGGGTTTCAAGGGCGGCCGCGGCGGAGGCGGGTGGCGGCGTACCACGGGCGGCGTGATACCGCGCGGCGGAGCGGGCGGTGGAACGGACATGTCCGCCGTCGGACGGACATGTCCGCGCGCGAGGGGAATTTCTAGGGTTTCGGGTGGAAAGATCGCGAATTTCTGGGATGGGGATATATATAGGTAGAGGGAGCTAGGAGAGTCCAAATGAGGTGCGGTTTTCGCCACGCGATCGTGATCGAACGATCGAGAGCATGGAGGGAGTTTGGTGGTTTTGGGCCACTTAGAAAGGGAGTTGGGCTGCAACAAAGAGGCTTTTATGTTACCCTGCTAACTGCTGAGTACCAAACGACCTCCAAATGATCCGAAACTTGACAAAGCGGTTCACCGATGCTATACCAAGGCCGCTTGACAAACCTCGTCCATTCCGAGACCATTTAATACCCACACACGAAAAGAGGTAAAAGGGGCGCCGGAGACATAGGAGTGCCGGATTGCAAAACGGATATGCTTGGATGCATGAGACGAACACGATGCAAAATTAAATGCACATGATGACATGATATGAAATGCATATGATGACATGGCAAAGAGCAACACGCAAGCAAATGACATGGCAATGACAGCTAATAACCGACGGACACTCGGGCGATCGAATCCGGGCGCTATAACACTCTCCACTAACAAGAGATCTCGCCCCGAGATCTTAGGACCGAGACGAAGGGAAAAAGGAATGAGGTGAAACAAAACTCAAGAGAAGAAGCAAAGAATCGAGAGCACTCGAGAATAAGAGAGGAACGACGAGAATGACGAGAATCAAAAGCTCATGGAAACATGATAGACTCGTAAACAACTCCGTTCGAACGAGATAAGAAATGAATAAGACCAAGGATTTAGGTAGCACTCGGCTGAAACATGGAAGGAATAGAATCTGAACTTGAGAGGATGGAATGATACTTGATGAAGACATGACACAAAACCTCCGAAAGAATTAAAAGAGTTGGAATGAAAAGAATTTAGAAGGAAGGATTGGACGGAGTTGTCGAGAAAATCAACAACGAAAGGAATAAGCTTGTTATGGACTTATGTAGAACATCTCAAAACTCCTGAGGTGACAAATGCAACCACAAGCGGAAAAGAATGAATAGGTGAGAGGAACAAAGAAATGCAAAACTCCACTTCAAAATAATACAGAGATTTAATTGCACTTCGAGACGCGAGAAGAAAAGATACTTGAACTCCACCAACAAAATCTTGATGAACTCTTGATGAAAGAATTAAATCATGAAGGACCACCATGAAGAGCTCCGTAACAAAAGGGATGGCTAGATAAAATGAAGGATGAAAGAATAGATGAGCGCTATGATGATTAAGATGGAGGTTCCATTTAAATGGCCGAGGAAATTTGAAACTCCGAAAAGAAAAGATGAAAACAATTGAACTAGAATTTATTCCTCAAGAACAAACTCCAAGAAAAGGATTAAACACTTGGATGAAATAAGAATAAGATTTATTGTATGCTTATCCTTCATCAAATTAAATTGATGACCAACAATGGATTTCAGATCTTACTTATTCTTCTTGAAAAAGGATTGAGAAGGATAGCACGTAACTTGAGAAAGTCTTCATGAACCACCGTAGGATTGGAAAGAACGAATGAATTAAGATGATAAACAAGGAAAAGAATCTTGAACGAGCCACCGTAAGAATTCGAAATGACTGATGAAAGAGGATGAACCACCGGAAGAATAAGAAAAACAAATATGCTCGAGGGGATTTAGATGCAAAAGAACAAAGAGATCATGAGCTGATTAAAGAACACTTGAACGAAGCTCGGATAAATAGAGAATGATAATCGGAATGATGTCCTCCGTGAAAAGAAATAGAAATCAACTTCAAATACTTCGGATGGATGAAAAGAATTTGCATGATTGAAAACAATTAGATAGGATAACATCGAGCTAGCACCATGAATCTCCGGAGAACGGAAAAGATTTAAGAGAAAATCTACGACGGTCTTCAAATGTCGACGAGGAAACACCACCAAAATTGTTGAGGCGCCCGGAGAATGAAAAACAAAGAGGTTGAGCCAACAATGAAATGATTCAAATCGATAATGGAAAAGGCAAGTGACTGATGAAATCATACTTACGCCAAACTTGAAAAGAATTGAGAATAGCTTCGGGAAATAGAAGAGTCGTAAGATCCTCGAAAAGACCTCGTGGGTTAGGGCCCACTAAAAGAAAAACATCGCCGAAAGGATGATTAATGATAGATGATGCACCGAACAGTTGAAATATTTGAATGAGGTGACAACCTCGAATTAATTGGAACATGCATTTAATTTCCCGAGATGTCTTGAACACTCCTAAGGATAAATCAAGTAGAGGCGAACGAAAGCAGAAAACCATCAAGGAAAAGAATATGATTAGCCCAAAAACTTGAATTGAGTCCACCGAAAAGAAAGAGATGCGAATGACGAACAAGACGAGAATTCACCGTTGATAGAAGACTCAAGAGGCTCCATACGAATGAAATAGATGGTCGAAAGAGACTCAAACTCCGGAATAATAGGGTGGAGGGCGGAAAAAACAAAGGCAACTCGAGGGGAAACGACTAACAACTTGAAGAGAAAACACCAGTTGAAATCAATGAGGAAAGAAAGCAAAGACTTCACACGAGTAGGATGGATACTGACACGGACTCGTTCCGAGAGGAAGAAGGAGGGCGGTGGGAAAAACAAGGACAACTTCGACAAGGAAAACAACGACGCCGGAGGAAGAACTGAGGATTGAACTCAAAGATGAAGAGACTCGAGTCAACTTGACGAGAAATGCACCGACAAAAGAGCTGAAGAACAACTACCGAAAACCAATCAAGGATCCTAAAGAAAATTTGAAGGGAAGAGAAGTAATTCAAAACACCTACGACAAGATTCCTTACCAGAGCGATTTAAGGGCTGAGGAGTAAAAGAATTCCTACTCCGATATAACTAGACTCGTAAAACAGTTTTATTCTAGACTCAATCATGCACCAAACTACACGATCAATCAAGGGGCCCTTAGGTCGGTCGAGGCTCGATACCAACTTGTAACGCCTAATATGCTAACCTGTCCAAAGGAACTCGACGGTCCCACCAAGGATAGACCCGATATTGAAACGCTTTTGCAAGGTGGATATCATTACATCAACATTACATAATAGTGGATACATACATAAGGCACAAATGCCACAAGAATACATCAACATCATATATAAGATCAACATCCCACTACGGATGGAACATAAACAAACTCAAACGACATCCACCCTGCTAGCCCAGTCTGCCGACCGAACCTATCCCCGATCAAGAAGAAGCGTAAGAAGAACTCAACGAAACAAGCATCGCCTGGGCCATGATCATCGCAAACCTGTACCGCAACTGGTGGTGTAGTAATCAGGAGCCACGAGGACTCAAAGAATCCCATTACCATGGGTATCAAGACTAGCAAAGCTTAATGGGAAAGGAAGGGGTAAGTGGTGAGGTTGCAGCAGCGACTAAGCATATATGGTGGCTAACATACGCAAATGAGAGCGAGAAGAGAAACAAAGGAACGGTCACAACTAGTAATGATCAAGAAGTGATCCTGAACTCCTACTTACGCCGACATAACCAGAAACCGTGTTCTCCTTTCGATCAACCCCGAAAAGAGACACTCACGGTTACGCATAACGGTTGGTGTATTTTAATTAAGATCAACTTCGGTTTTCTACAACCGACATTAACAAATTCCCATCTGCCACATAACCATGGGCACGGCTTTCAAAGTTCAAACCCTGCAGGGTGTCCCAACTTAGCCCATGATAAGCTCTCGCGATCAACTAAGGATATTCTTCTCCCGGAAGACCCGATCAGTCACGAATCCTGCCACAAGACATTTCACAGAATAAAACAAGACCAAGAAGCCGCCTGATGCGCCGACAATCCCGATAGGAGCTGCACATATCTCGCTCAGTGGCAACACCGGATGAGACATCCTACGAGTAAAACCAAACCTCGAAGTTGCCAGGGGCCCCAGCTCATTTACTGGTTCGGGCCAGCACTTAGAGAAGCACCGTCCGGGGGCTAATAAAGATGACCCTTAAATTACTCCCAAGGGAAATATAGGTGGTGGTGAGGCAAATGGTAAAACCAAAGTTGGGCCTTGCCGAAAAGTCTTATTCAAAGCGAATCGTCAAGGGGTCCCATAAATCACCC